>JAVFBZ010005140.1:0-12370 GCA_032466195.1 Katharina tunicata
CTTGACCTACTCATAATATAGCGCAGAACCAATACTACTGTAGACGCCTTGCTTAACCTGACCTACTCATGATATAGCTCAGAGCCAATAATACTGTAGACGCCTTGCTTAACGTGATATAGATCAGAACCAATACTACAGTAGGCTTTCTTAAACAGGATACTCATGTTATAGCTCAGAACAAATAATGCAGCAGACGCCTTGTTTAACCTGGCCTATCAGTAATATGGTTTAGAACCAATAATAAAATAGACGCCTTGTTAAGTCTGACCTAAATTATTGGTTCGGTCCAGAACCGATAATACAGAACCAATAATACAGTAGACGCCTTGCTTAACTTGACCTACTCATAATATAGCGCAGGACCAATAATTCAGTAGACGCCTTGCTTAACTTGACTTACTCATAATATAGCGCAGAACCAATAATAAAGTAGACGCCTTCCTTAACCTGGCCTACTCATGATATAATTCAGAGCCAATAATACAGTAGAAGCCTTCCTTAACGTGAGCTTTTCATAATATAGTCCAGGACCGATAATACTGAACCAATAATACAGTAGACGCCTTGCTTAACTTGACCTACTCATAATATAGCGCAGAACCAATAATACAGCAGACGCCTTGCTTAACCTGGCCTACTCGTGATATAGCTCAGAACCAGTAATACAGTAGAGGCCTTGTTTAGCCTGACCTACTCCTGATATAGTACAGAACCAATACTACAGTAGACGCCTTGTTTAGCCTGACCTACTCATGATATAGTGCAGAACCAGTAATATAGTAGAGGCCTTGTTTAGCCTGACCTATCAGTAATATAGTTTAGAACCAATAATAAAGTAAACGTCTTGTTTAGCCTGACCTACTCATGATATAGCTCAGAACCAATACTACAGTAGACGCCTTGTTTAGCCTAACCTACTCATGCTATATTACAGAACCAATAATACAGTATAGGCCTTGTTTAGCCTGACCTACTCATGATATAGTCCAGAGCCAATATTGCAGCAGACGTTTTGTTTAACCTGACATGCCAGTAATATAGCTAAGAACCAATCATAAAATAGAGGCCTTGTTTAACCTGACCTATTCATGATATAGTTAAGAACCAATATTACAATAGGCGCCTTGCTTAACCTGAGCTACTCATAATATAGTCCAGAACCGATAATACAGAACCAATAATACAGTAGACGCCTTGCTTAACCTGGCCTACTCATGATATAGTTCAGAGCCAATACTACAGTAGGCGCCTTGCTTAACCTGGCATATCAGTAATATAGTTTAGAACCAATAATAAAGTAGACGCCTTGTTAAGTCTGACCTAAATTATTAAATTATCCAGAACCAATAATACGGAACCGATAATACCGTAGACGCCTTGCTTAACTTGACCTACTCATAATATAGCGCAGAACCAATAATACAGTAGACGCCTTCCTTAACGTGAACTACTCGTGATATAGGTCAGAACCAATACTACAGTAGGCGCCTTGCTTAAACAGAATACTCATGTTATAGCTCAGAGCCAATAATGTAGTAGACGCCTTGTTTAACCTGACCTATCAGTAATATAGTTTAAAACCAATACTAAAGTAGACGCCTTGTTTAGTCTGACCTACTCATGATATAGCGCATAACCAATAATACAGTAGACGCCTTGCTTAACCTGAGCTAATCATAATATAGTCCAGGACCGATAATACAGAACCAATAATACAGTAGACGCCTTGCTTGACTTGACCTACTCATAATATAGTTTAGAACCAATAATAAAGTAGACTCCTTGTTTAGTCTGACCTACTCATGATATAGCGCAGAACCAGTAATACTGTAGACGCCTTGCTGAACCTGATCTAATCATAATATAGTCCAGGACTGATAATACAGAATCAATAATACAGCAGACGCCTTGTTTAACCTGGCCTACTCATGATATGGTTTAGAACCAATAATACAGTAGACGCCTTGCTTGACCTGGTCTACTCATGATATAGTTTAGAACCAGTAATACAGTAGACGCTTTGTTTAACCTGACCTACTCATGATATAGTTCACATCGGAAATGAAACTTTACATCAGATATGATCACTGTCCTGTGATCAGTTGCGCACAACACCATACCACGCTATGTGCTACGGCCTCGTTGAACGTTTTAATGGTACACTCAAAACCATGCTTCGGAAGCTGTGTTCTCAGCTACCATCTGATTGGGATCGGCACATAGAGCCTCTCCTGTTTGCCTATCGCCTATTTCCATACTTAAAGAACTTTGGACCAAGGAAGTTCCTGATGAAACTGTTAAAACAACATACGAGTATGTCCTTGATCTCAGCAACCGCCTGGAAGATGTGACTCAAAAAGCCCATTCTAATTGATTCAACGTTCCCATTATAATTTACATCCTGTTCAGTCGCGGTACAAAGGTCATTTTGATCGAAAGGCAACAGAAGTTTTCTAACAGTTCTATCTGTGACATTATCACAATATGCAGTGTTTAATTGTTCATACAGTTTTTCAATGAGTGAACTTTGCACAATTGCTACGTAAATAGAAGAGGGCTTTTTAAGTGGTACTGGTAGTTAACATGTACGTCCGGTTACAGATTAACCACATGGTACATGTCAGTCAATGTATGATCAGAATATATGACATAATAATATATGAAATATCAGATCATAGGCCTGATGACGTTCGTTTCGTTCTTAATCCAAGACGTTGGCGTTGTAAGCACGGGATGAGCCCAGCCCAGCCCTCTCTGCGCTAGAGTTAAAGTCTTAGAGATGATGGGGAGTTTTGTTCACAGATACCCGTTGCTCTTTGTTTATATTTTATGTCACGTTTTGTGCTAGAAGTCTGAGTAATAAACAGCAGTGCCAATGTGTTGGGTTTTGTTTTAGTTTTTAAAATTTAAAATGGCGACATGAAAGCCGCATTAGCCTACAACTCAAATTATCGAATGGTGGTTGTATTATAACCGATTTTTTAAAACCTTATTTACAAACGTGCTGTGAAACAGCAAAATAAATTGTATCCAATAATATTAGCATAGGCTGAACATAGGGTGTGTTTACTTTCCAGTGGGCATTAGTTAAAATGTAAGGTTCTTAAAATGAGCAAGTCAGTCCCGTTATCAGTATGAACAGTAGACCGGAAGTAGGTGAATAATGCACTTGACCGTTTTTTCAAACTATAACACTTACAGCCTTTTCATGGAAAACGACACAACACTATTACAATTGGTGAATGCGTAAAGGGAAGCGGAGATGCAGAAAGACAAGCATATGTAGACTTGATTCCGACCGTGGCAATTATTTACATAAATAAATAGTGACTAAATTGGGGCCTAATTAGTCGGAATAATGGCGCTACCAGTGTAGCATGCTCTAAGCGAAGCCAGTGTAATATGGTGTGGGTATAATAAGTACGTCAAATCCGGATTGTGGTTCAGAGTTAAGAATCTTCAGGGCTAACAGGAGTGGTATTATGATGACTATTAAATACTATTATTAAAACACGTCTGATTGATCCACAGTTATCTTTGACTGTTTGACAGTATATGTATTAATCATAATAGGCCTTGTGTGTTGGGAATATCTTAACGCGTGCTCCGATATCGGATTTATACGTGAGACGACTTGTTTTATGTATGGTTCATTTGAGTGGTATACATTCATTAAGTCGGAGAGCATTCATGGAATCAGACGAACACTTCAGATACTAAGTATGTATATAAACTTGTTTATTTATTTGACAGATGATTTAAGTGATGTCATAGCACTGTAGAAACATTATTGTTCAAAGTGAGCATACCTCATCGAGTTGTGACCACTATCGGATGTGTGAAATTAATCACGAATCAGTCAATATAGCAATATATATATCTACTCATGCATTTATTTAAGCGCTCAATTTATATTATTCAATTAATTTAGACTTGTATTACTTAAATGACGGTACTAGCCTATACTAAGGTTAAATAATCTGACACTTCTAACTTAATCAATGCCCTTTGTCTTCCGTATATATCCCTTTTATCATTACCTATCCTTTTATTTTAATATTTTACGCCGGCTTCCGAAATGTTAAGCACATCCCCAGACCTGTTGTTTATATCCCTTTCTTCTACCACTTATCGTATAACGTACACACCGGCAACACAAAGTCGCCATATAAGTGACATACCCTTGAGTACGGCGTTCAATGCCAATCAAATACCTAAATAGCAAATTGAAAACATACAAACGGTTCTGAGAAAATTCTTCAATGATAAAGACATGTAAAGTGTTAATGTATTTAGGGCCGCGTCGTGGCCTAGCTGATTGAGCGTTGGACTGCTGAGTCCCTTTCACTGTACCTGGAATAGGTTCTAATATCCATGTTGACCTGTAGTATATATAAGGGAAGATGTCTGGTGTTTGCGGTGTTGGTGGGGTGGACATTTACGAAGGTTCTTCCGGTTTTTACACCAAACACCGGCATCGCAAATCGGCATCTAAGTGAATTTCTCTCGAGTACGCTTTTAAACAACAACCAAATAAATCAATAAATTTAACGTGTTTGTGTTTCGTTTGTATTGCAGACGAAGTGGACAAAATAATGACCTGAGATACTAAAAGATGACGAAGCCCTAAAAAGAAGTATATCAACCCAGATCGCATAATTGCGTATCCACTTCCGGAAGAAGGATTTTAAACTGATGCGCCTACTCGAGCGCATCTAGCAATCAGCAAAATGGTAGAGTTGTCCAGTACAAATTTGACAACCATATCTGTTCACTTGGATACGGGAAATAATTCCACAAGTTATCTCTCTGAAGAAACGCCTCTGGCTGGGAGAGTCGTTGAAGGCATCGTATTAATCATTATTTGCATGCTATCCGTTGTTGGGAACTTCTCACTATGGCTAATCGTGTGCTTGACTAAAAATCTTCGGACTTTATCAAATATGATGCTGCTGTGTTTATCAACTGCTGATATTTTAGTGTCTGTGTTTAATATGCCAATGACGGTTTATACAATTCTCGTGGGAGAATGGCGCTTCTCCCCCACCGTATGTACAGTCCAAGGCTTCGTTAACATGACCACGTTTATCGCCAGCGTCATGTCCTTGGCCGCCATAAGCTGGAATCGTTATATAGCAATATGCAAAGCTGTGTCCTTCAAAATTTACTTCAATAGGAAAAATACGGTGCTGGTTGTGGTAGGTGAGTAATAGTTAACTTTATTATGTTTCATGTATTTCGCATGAGCTTGAGAAACTTTAACGCTCGACAATTTTCTGTACAGATTTCAAACCCTAGTTTTCAGGTATATGTCGATACTAGTCTGTCTGCATATTTATTTGTAGTCATTACTCGAATTAAATGACATTGTATGCCAGCAATGGTATCCGTGATGAAAAAAAGGGGAAGGGAGTTTAAAAAATAAAATGAGTAATAGTAAATATATTGACTCTACCAAGCTGTTACCATAGCTGTCTTTTTGTTAGGATTCCTCGTTTTCCATTAGGAGCCTCTTAAATTTGTTGTACTTAAAGTAAAATGTATGGTGGATTTGTATGCTACATTTGTTCTAGTGATCATGTCAATGAAGTCAATAAAGGCCTATATTAATATCTTGTGCGTCAATGAATAAATGAATACTGTATTTGTACTTGTTTCGCTACGTTTATTGGTACATACTGCAGAATTTCGGCCAAAAATCGACTGAAACGAATTAAATTGGGTTTGCTATGAGTACCAGTATGGCCCACAGTATAACCTTTCAGAAAATATCAACTTCGAGATTGTGCGATATACCGTGCTAAAATAATAACAAAGCATGTAAAATCTATAATGCGGGTCGGATTATAGATTTTACCAACTTTATTATTATTTTCTTCCATACGTGATATATACCATTGTTTTACACGATTTTACTTGTTTTGAGTTTGCACTGGGTTGAACACGATTGGCACCAAAACAATGAATAGCATTAAGTTACCAAAAAAACAACAAAATAACATGGTGCCATGGCCTATTAAATTGGTGCTCATGACAAAAAGAATTGAAATTGGTGGTGATGACATCAAGAAATTAAATAAAGTCATTTAAAGTAGATGTTAATGAATTGTGTTGAATTTTGACTGCAATTATAAAATGTCCTCATCTGATAAATTTTTATGAAAGACAACTCCATCTTTCTACAAATTTGTCAGTTAAACCTTAAATTTACTTTGGGTTACCTTGTATTTTATCTTCCCAGGACTTTTTTGAGCCCAAGTATGTTTTCTTTTTCCCCAAATACCGAGAAATGCAGAATTATATAATATGACTTCAAACAAATAAATAATGGTTATATTTCTAATTTTATTTCAGCTGTATGGGTGATTTCGCTCTCACTGGCCACTCCACCATTATTGGGTTGGGGTGTGTACGGATATCTTCCAAGGCAGTCATTTTGTTTCTGTGATTGGCCCACGTCCATTTCGTACACATTCTTTATGGTGGCCGTGTGTTTCGGTGGGCCATGCATATCAATGGCTTTCTGCTACGTGGGCATTTTGAAAAAGGTCCGTTCGAGCAGAAGACGGGTTCAACAGTTTAATATCCCTCCGACAAGTAAAGTTTATTCAATTACTAAAGAAGAAAAGAAGTCCCACTTGGCACTAACTTTTAGCACCACAAAGGTGGGTTTGGCGGACAACTTAAACCAAAATGTGCCTTTACCGGTGGTTGAAAGTGAAAGAACAATTACACAATCTGTGGAAAATTTATCGAGTCAAGGTCCATTCAAAAGTTCTGCAGATTCCGCAAACACGATTGGAGCCAAGAACGCCAAAGGTGCATCTAACAATACATTATCAGTGGCTTCATATAAACAAAGTGTTTCGTCCAGGAAAAAACGCCTCAAAACTATGACATACCAGCAGCGGCAGAGTCAAAAGAAAATTAACGAAGATCTTCGACTGAGCTTATCATTGCTTGTTGTTGTTGTTATATTCATTATTGCCTGGTTTCCGTTTTGTATCATGATGTTCTGGAATGTCTTTTCTCCAGACAATCCGCCACCAAGAACAGCTGATGTATTTTCATTATTACTAGGTTATGCTAACAGTTGTTGCAACCCCATTGTTTACGGGTTAATGAACAAACGATTCAACACTGCGTTCAAAAGACTATTTAAATGTCAATGCAAACAGGTGCTAAAAATTGGTCCAACTTCATCTTCGGAAGAACGTTCGCGAAGGGTTTAATATATCTCTCATTTGTATGTACTTTCATGTTTTAACGTTATTGTTCACACTGCCACGAATTAATGTTAAATTGTTTTGTTGAACAACCTCAAACACAGTTCTTAATTTATATGACGATTTGTCATTGCAAGTGGAAAAATCAGCAATAATCCTCGTGAATTAACCCCACGATCTCTCCCATAAAATATTTCATTTTACGGTATGGACGTGGTAGTTTCAAACGGCCAGTGTTAGTTTTTTTTTAAGACGGGGATTAATTTTGTATTTTGAAATTTTGCCTCTCAGCATTTGTTTAAAGTAACATACGCTCTCAAAAGAATCACAGAATCTCATGAATATTTGATATTTTTCTCAAGGAGAACAAGTTGGAGGCTTTCCAATAATTCCAACATCAAATTTGTAGGTTAAAGGAGAGTTTTATAATAACTAAAAAACTATAAACTGAATTTTCTGTCAGAATATTATTATGTGGATGTGTCAAATCAGCTGTCATAACTGAGCCATCCGTAGATGTACCGACGCTACACAGAGTCAAACGTTAATTAGCCCCGCCCCCATCCACTATTCAAAATCTTAACTCATTCCATATAAGGTCATGAACCCGGCGAGATCAAAAGCTTTACTTGAGGCACAAGAGGAAAAATGGCCGGCCTTCATTACACTGAATTCGAATGATTTCTCCTGGCTATTACTAGCTTTGAACCGACTTTTTTTTCATTTCAAAGTAATTGTTTTAGTTTGTGCACAAACTTCAAAGTTGGTTAAAGTCAAGGCAATTAGAATTTGTTGTAAAACCCTAATTTTGAGTGCTTATGTTACTTTAAGGTTCTACTCAAGGGTGTTTCGCTTATATGGCGAATTTACGTTGTCGCGGTATGGCCGAATACCGGGAAGAAACCTAGTAAAAAAACGCGATAAGGCACGCACACACACAGGCACGCACACTCACGAGCATACAAATTTGTTTTTAGATTTTAATTTTGTAAAAGATATTTAAAACATTCAATTTTTTAACTGGATAAAGTTGCACTGAACGGAACCTTCTTGGAAGCAAATTCCACAAAGTTGAGCAAGAGAAGTAAAAGCTACGTTTTGGAAATTCTGTCCTGCATTTAGAAATAAAAACTTTTTTACAGGCTGAAGAAAAAAACGTAAAAGACCCTTATGTATGGTTGAAACAGGAGTAGAATAATTTTGAAGACAAATAGGAGAAAAAAATAACGAAAACAATAAATCTTGTCAACTGGAGTATATTATTAGCAACAACCTGACGTTGCGGCATCTACCAAGATGCCTTCAATAGAGAATAAGAAACACGTATGTACATAACAGCTTATATAGTCTTAGAATACAGAAACAAACATGCATAACTTAGAAAGCTATAGTTCACGGACCGAGCATGTGACAAAATGAATTTCACACTGTTCGCGGGAAACACAGAATTCTGTGTCTCCCCAATATAAGTGTCTTTACAGTGTCTTGACACACAATCCAATCCACCACATTGTTTCTCTACCCCTTGTTCACCTGGTCTTTCAAATAAACTTATGTTTGTCTAATGGTGTTTCTAGGTTGAAAATAAGTCCTATATAAGACCTATCTAAGACTATTTAGGCTGTTATATACATACGTGTTTATTATTCTATGTTGAATGCATCTTGGTGGATGCCGTAACGTCAGATTGTTGCTTATAATATAGTCCGGTTGACAAGATTTATAGCTTTCGTTATTCATTTACCAGCCCGAATGATTAATAATATTCATTCTGAAATAGGAGAAATACTCTTTATGGAAATGGAAGCCAGTTACTATGGAAGGGAATCGCCGCCAAAAGACAATGTGTGTAAATGTGTTATGATATGTCACTTAAAGACATTCTAACCGTGTATTTGAACTAAGTCATGCATGTTATGTGCCTGTGTGTGACAATTTTGCTTTGCCCAGTCGGATTTATTCGTCTTGTGTACAGAGTTGGTAACATAGCAGGTTAACCCACATGACAGACTTAGCCACATATATGTTGATAGTCTGTTGCTCTATTTTGACCCTAGGGGCGCTAGTGCAACAGATTGAGACTCTCTCTTAATCGGAAATGATTCGCCACAACAAACAAGGACACAGCTTTACATACAACGTATCCTTGACCTTTATCGCAAGCCCGATATTACATACTAAGCAAAAAAATTAATGGAGTCAATCGTTTTCATTGAATTATGTCTGTTCGTCACTCTTGCTTTCGCGCAGCACTTCCGGTTAAGGAAGCGTCGAGTGTCTCCTGCGTCAGCGCCCCACCGTCGAGATAGCGAAATGTTGTAAACAGAGCCATTTGCAGTTACAATATTGTTGAGAGTACATATGGGCTTTGGTTTGGTAGTTTAATCTCAACACTAAAGCGTTCTGGGAGATTCTCAACAAGGCCGTCCCTTCTGTTTACTGTAAGATGTTCTGCAACATTAATTAGTATTCCTCTGCCTGTCGTTTCGAAAACAAAAATCCCGGGATACTCACTTCACTGTCCGAATATGAGTCATTTAGCCACGTCTCTGTAATACATAATATGTCGATTTTACGTTTTAGAAAACAAAGGGCTTTTTAATTTCATCCAATTTTCAGTATCCCGGCATAAGAATGGCATATACGGAGATCGTTATGCGGGAGTCCCAGATATATAGGCTGTGTTCGGCATTTTATGCAGCCATCACATGCGGCGTCAGTACATGACTCACACAACCGTTCAACAAACGCCGGGGTCAACATGGTGTACTTCGATATCGACATCTGTACAAGTGGCTCACACAACCATGGCTTGAATCATATCCAGATTATATTCATGCTGTCATAGTTAGCACTGAAAGAACATTGTCTTTCCAACAGCAAAAACACTAAAGTGACTAGACACTTTATGGTTGTATTAAGAGTCGTTGTCTACTCTTGGAATACGGCGCCGTCATATAAGTGAAATATGCTTGAGCGCGGCGTTAAACACAAATCAAAATCAATCAAAACCAAGCAACAAACTCTGGAGTTTTCTGCTCCACATGGTGCACTTTTATATCGATACGCACGACACTGCTTCTTCCATGAAATATACACAGCGGCCGGTCCGTTTACAATAAGTCCGACCACCCCCGTGAGAGCCATGACACAATTGTTAAGTCCGACCACCACCGTGAGAGCCATGACACAATTGTTAAGTCCGACCACCCCCGCTGAGCACCATGACACAGTCAATAAGTCCGACCACCCCCGTGAGAGCCATGACACAATTGTTAAGTCCATATTTTCTTCGCTTGCAAACATTTGTCAACATAGCTGCAAAAATGCAACTTCCTGCTCTACTATTAACGACGACGAAGATTTTTCCGAAAATTGCTTTGATTAAATTGGTGTCTGACTGTCCAACTGTGTACGACAAGCGGCAACAAAGATTTGAGTATGGTAAAATACCTTGATTAACTTTTGTGGAAACCCATGAGTTGACTCTTTGCGTCCTGTGTAAAAGCTACGGTCTTAAAGCTACGGACAAGGTTCAATTTTCCCTCCTAGACGCGTCCAGTTTGAAGGGCCCTTTTCTCTTCTAGTCGCGTCAAGTGTGAATTGGCCTTTAAGCTACGGATATTGTTATCGTCCAACGGGGGTCGAAACTGGGACCTGATACGAATGAGGTGCTGAGGCTCGAGATAGATAGTATTTTCTGTATTCTAGCAACCATATAACCAGATCTTAACCAGTCTTTGATCTGGATATTGTTCACAAATGGTATATTGTAAACGTTAATTTTAAATGCTGCCTCTGATAGGTATTTTTATGAATGAACGGTGAAATTGAATCTTATTCCAAGATACGAACCTGGTGCCTAAGAGTTACAGTTCAGACACTACCTGTCAACTGTGCGGAATTCTGTGCCGACAAATATTATACGGTTATCATGGTCGTTTATTTTAGTTCCTAGTATGGCGTGGTTAAACAAAGCTTGTTAAAGCAAAGCGACAAATAACATTTTGTAGAATTTGAAAATTCTGTTGATATTCTGATGGAGTTAGTCTACGCCGGAAAGCTCAATATACATTTTCAAAATGTACAAAGTGTTATTTTGTCATATTTGTCAATGGCCATTGATACTTTGGGGTTACAGGCCAGACACTCTATCGCCTGAGGCTTGTTGTAAAGTCTAGGATACAGATATATTGTTATACATGTTTATTATGACAATAAAGACCTAGGGCTTATTTACTCTCCAATGCACTAATGTTCTGATAATATTTGACAAAAGAGTTGATTGCCGTAGGCCCAACCGATAACTAACTGTGAAGACTTAGACTCGTGAACCAAACTACAGAAAACACCTTAAATCCCATGCTGGATGGACTGAAGCGAAAATAATTCTACTGTTCACACAACTTCATCAGAAATAAAGATGTTCTTAAAGCATGGCTGATGATTTGTCAATTTACAACTGCTGAAAATCGGAACAACTAGCAAAAGTACTCAAACAATTGCATTATGAGCCAATTAGTCCAACGTTTCAAATCAGACATTTCAGAATACAAATCATTGACATACAAAGAAAATAAAATTGGTGACAATGGTTCGCCTTGCTTCACTCCTACATTCTGAATGAAATAGTCTGTCAGTTCATTATTATTGCGTAAACAAATTTTTACACCCGTATATATAGATTTTATAGCTCTAACAAATTTCAAGCTACAACCAATTTCTGATAATTTGTGCCATAAACAAGTCCTATCGACCGTGTCAAAAGCCTTCTCGAGGTCAACAAAAGCACAATAAAGTTTTTGCCTATCTTGAATACATTTGTATATCATATTGTACAAGACAAAAATACAGTCGATTGTGCCGACACATTTCCTAAAACCGTATTGACACTCACTGAGTATATTATGGGTTTCTGCCCATCTGTACAATCGTTCATTCAACACAATTGAATACAATTTTGAAAAAGCCCTAATGAGGATTATTCCCCTGTAATTATTTGCATCATTTTTTGGCCCTTTTTTTGTAGATAGGTATAAGGACACTATTTGCCCAACATTTGGCATAAAGTGCGTTATCAAATAAATGGTTAAACAATTTTACCAAAACTGGATTTAAAATAGGATTGCCCTCAATAAAAA
>JAVFBZ010005151.1:0-12370 GCA_032466195.1 Katharina tunicata
AGGGGGGATTTGAGATTCAAGAGTACTAGCCACAGAACCAAAATATTTACTAAATCCATTTGCTATTGTTTGTTGGTCTGTTACCTCTTCGTTTTCCACAATAAAGTATTCGCTAGTTCTGCCTTTTCCATCTTTACCCAGTAGTTCATTTATTCTTGTCCATGTTATTTTAATACTGTTTTTACAGTCATTAAACTTTTTCGAAATAATGCTTTCGAGAATGTTTGATAACATTATTTAATTTATTGCGATAAGATCTATAAGTATCTCGATCGATGATATCGCCAGATTTCAACTGTTTGCGATATAGGTGGTTTTTGAGATAAATAGGAACGATAAGTGCCTAGGTGATCCAATGGTAGGACATTAAGATGGGTGGGGATATAGTTGACAGTCGTCATACTTGTTTTGCTTGTTATTTATACAATAGTAAATAATCTGCGAAAAGTAAATAATATATTTGTAGCTTAAAGTCATGAAAGTTTCTTGTAAAGATCTCATGCAGGCCTAACGAATCAATTAAATCAAGAAGATAAGTTATTGGCAAAATATTCGTAATGTGCCCGAGTATAAAGCCAATAGATATTAAAACTAGAATGTGTTTAGTTTCAGCTTGTATTTTACACCTCTTGCGCAGATTCGAGCATTGTTCTATTGGCATCACTCCCAAACATATCAATTCTTCATTTTGGACAAACTTTTGTGTAAAGCCTTTAATTTTTCGGTAAAATATAGCAAATCCAATAGATCTTGATAAATGCAGTGACATAATTTTTAATTCCAAACTTTTTAAAATTAAAAAGAACAAATACATGCGTTGTAATCTTATTATGTGTATCTGTAGTATAGACCTTGAAATTTATACAACAGTTCATTATTTTATACAATAGTGATTTACTTTATACAACAGTGCTAACCTTGATGAACTACACTGCTAAGGTATTATTAACATTGAGTCTTGTTAGATATGTGTTTTAGGATAGTTAGGAAAGGAAAGAATATGTAAAAAACAGTTGCATTTTCGTCTGTCGATGACAAGATTTCTTTTGGACCAACTTTGTGTGTATATAAATGATCGGTAAAAATATATCAAATCCAAAGTGATAACTGTGGCTACATTGAATTTAATTGAATTAGACAGCTTAAGGTTCCTTAAAGTAACATAAGCACTCAAAATTAGGGTTTTACAACAAATTCTGATTGCCTTGATTTTAACCAACTTTGAAGTTTGTGCTTAAACTAAAACAATTACTTTGAAATGAAAATTATTAAGTTAAGACAAGGCTAGTAATAGCCAGGAGTAATTAATGCCATAATCGAATTCAGCATAAGGAAGGCCGGCCATTTTTCCTCATTTGTCTCCAGTAAATATGTTGATCTCGTCGGGTTCATGACCGTATATGGAATGAGTTAAGATTTTGAATAGCGGAAGGGGGCTGGGCTAATTAACGTTTGACTAGGAGTAGCGTCGGTACATCTAAGGGTGGCTCAGTTTTGACAGCTGATTGACACATCCACATAATAATATTCTGCCAGAAAAAATTCAGTTTTTAGTTTTTTAGTAATTATTAAATTCTCTCTCAACCTACGAATTTAATGTTGGAGTTACTGGAAAGCCTCTTACTTGTACTTCTTAAGAAAAATATCAATTTTTCATGAGATTCTGTGATAACGCAAAATTCAGAACTTTTGAGTGCATATGCTACTTTAAGATACTAATACTTATATCATCGAATATGAGTGGCTATTTACCATAATTATGAACATTACCCCCGTTATAATCACATATATCGATAGACTTCCATGTTAAGCCTTTGCTCAATTTACAATGATAACATGTTACTGAACACCACCAGTAAAGATATCAACAGAAACCAAGAGTTCAGATATAAATTGATTAATTGATTTATTGATTGGTGGATCGATTGATTGATTTTCTACGTTTCAGTAATCCTTGATCCTTACAGTTTTAAAAATTGGAAGCTCATATAATTTCAGCGCTATTGAAAGAACTACTTTTATTCAGTGTTAACAAAAAATCCAACAACAGACACAAACAAGAAATGAGTTTGAAAACAGTATGCCTGTTTAAGAAAGGGATTTGTATACATCCATATATTCATAAATTTCTACAGTTCAAAGTGAAATAAGTTTAAATATGAGGTTGGTATAAAAACAGATCTAAAATAATTCTCTCTCCCTCTCCCATATTCTCAATGTTAACAATAACTTCAAGATAACTATGATACAATGGTATTTCACTCTATTGGTAGTACGTACAACTATTACGTTCAATTTGAAACTATAGAAACGTTTTCTTTTTAAACAAATAAAAAAAAATCATCAGCTCGCACAACCAGCGTGAAACAATTAATATTTTGTCATTGTGTCTCATTTTAGTATACAGACGAAAGATAACATCGTATTTTTTTTAAATATCTTGCATTATTATTTTTTTTTGACAACGCTTACTGAGATACAGGTTTCTCCAGGTTAATACCATAGTGGAAATCGAACCCCCGACCCTCAGATACGGGATTCGAACCCACTTCCCGTAAAATTAGAATCCGTCCAGGTTCAAGGAGTGTATAAAAGCCCCAAAAAACGAAAATACTGGTAATAGTTTCTTTCTGAACCACATCAAATTATTCCAAAGTCTTAACATATTTTAAAAAACATCCATGGAACATTTTAGCATAATATAGGTGTATGAGACGGATGGTCACGCAATCTTTCTCGCCCTTAAAAACCGAACAGGTAATTTCACACTAAATACCTATGTCCTGTCAATGACGACAGTTCAGTTTGAGCAAAGTAATGATGCCAGAAACTCCCTATGAACAGAGCACTTCATATTTTTGTGGTTGTGTTGCTAAACACCGCCGTCACACTCATTGAAAATACACTTTTTTGAAAGCAATATTTTGATGAAATCGTTTTACTACCATTCATCATGCATCTAACTAATGTAATTTTAAAGTCACGTACGCATCCAAAACTAATTCCGTTTGCCTTGATTTTTACAAGATTTGAGAAATTAAAACAGTCACGATATAATAATTATTATTCATTAGGTACAAATCTTGTACGACCGGGAGAAATCTAGCAGTTATTCGAATTTAACGGAAAGAGGGCTAGCCATATTTGCTCCAAAAAACTTTGATCCAGCCGCGGGGAATGGCCTTGTTTGTAACGAGCCAACATTTTGAACCTTGTAAGGAGTGTAGCTAACACGGTTGACTCGGAGTGACGTCGGTACATCAAAGTGTGCCTGAGATGTGACAGCAGATTGACACATTTCCAATTCAAATTTCTGGCAGAATTTGCAGGCTTTTTTTACTTTTTACAAGGCTTTTACACTCCCTTTACCTTCAAATCTTGGGGTAGAATTAACGGAATACCTCTTACTTTTACTTTTTGATGAAAATGTATATAATTCATGTGTTTCTGTAAAAAAAAATAAAAATACAGAACATTTGGGTGCGTATGTGACTTTACGTGCTGTGAATAATTCAGCATTTCCCAGAGAGATTATTGGAGCAAGCATTGAAATATGGTAAGTGTTTATGTTGGAGAATGTTTCAAGTTCATACTTTATTAAACGTATTTTGTGTTTTACATTGTCGGAGACAAGTGTGCCGATGAGATTTGGAGGGATTATAGAGCTTTGTTCATAATAAAATACATTGGGGTTGTTTTCCTGAACACTGTTATACAACTGATACTGTTAACATTTTAGAGTAGGCATACGCCTTTATGAGTTCTTTTAATTATTAAAAGTAAATAATTACAACCCATTGATATATACAGCACATACACATTCTCTAGTTAATTAGGCTCACTAACATGGGTTCATTATTTCAGAATAGAGACTCCATTTTCAGACACATGAAAATTCAACAGCAACATAATACCTGGCTGTGTTACACTTCTTCATATGCATCATCTAAATTGCACAGAATTAAAAACATGTGAATCTGGAATCGGCCAATATACTGAAACAAATTCTAGCAAAATATTTAAAGTAAAACACCACCCAAAATAATGAACTATGACATTGCAAGTTCTTGATAATAGTGTAGATAAATATTTTCTGGCAACACGTAAACCAAATATAAAACATATTGTTGTATGGTTGGCTATTAAACAAATTTTCAGCCCATATTGTATCGCAACGACTTATGGATGCATTATACTGTTATGTAGTTTTATGGATGGAAATGCAATCGATCTACAGCTAAATACCAGATAAATGAATCTTTACAGCTTTGTACATGGACACTTTGTTCTTTGTGTTGAATTTAAATAATTAAAGGATTTCTCCGGTCTCGTATTACAGTAAACCACATTGAAATGTTTGTACTAAGGAGGTATTGTTTTAATTTATGAACAAATATAATACTTCGCTCCATATAGGCAACCAGGGTGTATTGAGTTAATCAAGTTTAGGCGTTATATCACTGTAGGTATTAACTCTATTCAACATTAATAACCCAGAGGTAACCTGTTACGAATCTGTTTGTAAATGGCTGTAACTCTCCGTACATGCCAGAGAAATCCTCACATTGCCGGGTAAAAGTCCAACCCTAACAAGACCACTGACAAACAACACCACCACTGACGTTATAACGGTTATATTTCGGCGATATTTTCCGATTCCTAAGCAATGGTGCTCTTGTCAGTAACGAAAAACGTACCCATTAAAATAGCTATATAACTTAAGTGAATAAGTGCAATAACTGTATTTGATAAAATGTATTCATTTATTTGAATGGCATTTTACGTGGTACTCAAGAATATGTCATTTACATAATGGGAGACTTCCACGACCAATTTTAAGTTGATGGGTGAAATTACAAAGTCTTCCATCAAATCGAGCACAAAACTAAACTTGAACTAACAAACGTACTTGCGAGAGGCTTCGCAGAGATTTTTAAATATGATTTAAGCTGATTTAGCTACGAATATCACTACATGTAATGGTGCTTCTTTATGACCAAGCCAGGTATATACACTGGCGAAGGTTTTAATCAAATGTATTAACACCAGGGAACAGTTAGTTGCAGTTCTCAGTCCGCAGTTTGTAGTCCGCAGTTCGTAGTCCGCATTTTGCTATTGACAGTATTACATGCCCACTCTAATATTATTACATCATTAACAGCAGGGTCCAGTTAAGTTGCAGTCCGTAGTTCCTAGTCCGCAGTTCGCTATTCACAGTATTACATGCCCACTCCAATAATATACTTTATTAACACCAGGTACCAGTATAAAGTGCAGTTCGCTATTCACAGTATTACATGCCCACTCTAATTGTATAACATTCATTAACAGCGGAGACGGGTATTAGTTGCAGCTCGCAGCCGGCAGTTCACAATCAGATATTCGCAATATTACAGGTTCCGAGTAAGTAACATAGTTGATAATATGATGAAATAGATAAGCAGCGTTAAAAGTAGTGCGCAGTTCGCAGTCCGCGGTTAGCAGTCCGCAGTTTGTAGGTCGCAGTCCGCAGTTCGCAGTCCGCGGTTCGTAGTCCGCTGTTCGTAGATCGCAGACCGCAGTTCACAGGGTGCAGTACGCAGTCCGCATTTCGCTATTCTCAGTATTACATGCCCACTCCAATATCATATAATTATCCACAGCAGTAACCAGTATTAATTGCAGGCCGCAGTTTGCAGTTCGCAGTTTGTTATTCAATATCGGCAGTAATAATCTCCCTCTCACGAATAAACATTACATATTATGGCGTCATAATATGTTCCGTGTCCCCAAATGTGTAAATATGCTGCTTCAAAACAGTTATATTGTAATTTGTTGCCTTTACCCTATATTATGTATATGTCTATAAAATTTATCACCGGTCCCTTTTGAATAACGAACTGCAAACGGCGAACTGCGGACCAATTTCACACAAGTGTTGTTAGAGCATAAACCGAACTTCGTGACCAACTATTACTTGCGTGGTATGCAGACCAGTACACATTTGAAGAATCATTATCTGTTCCCACAGCTATAGAGCAACATGTCTTAACCACTATTATTCGGTCTGTAAAGCTGGTTGAATAAGAAAATTGTCAAGTTTAACTTCTTCTTCAATCTGTGTATCAGTGTAAGTGAGTTTAGCTTGATCCATAGGAGACACTTGAGGTAAGCGGATGGAAGCTTTGGTAGGAGAACTAGTTTCTGTGTACAGATCTGTTACAACCCTACAATGATTATTTGATTTGTCGCAGTGTTGGAACACTGAGATTCCTGTTCCATTAAACGAAAGCCTGGCAGTTCTGGCACTTGGCTGACTGATATTATGAACAGCTGACTTTGTGAATATACTGATTTCAGTGGAACTGGAGAAACGGTGTTCAATCGGGAGAAGAACATGTAGTTACATATATAAAGACGCCCACCTCTGTAGATATTTCAATAACACAGTCATATGATACCAACAAACCCAGGTCAAAGAGTTTTCCAACTAAAGCCCGTTTGCGAGTTTTATTATGAAGAATTCCTACGTTAGCTGACAATGGAGGTCCGTGGGATTTATTGCGCCGTATCGATGGTTAACGCTTCCATTGAAATTAATGCTTGTTTCCTTTCTTTTCGCACAATCTTTGCTCGTATGTCAAGTGTGAATAGATCTTGATATCACTCTTGGCAGGTTTGCACGTTGACTCATGCAGGGAGATGTGCATATATCCCTAGAGAACAAATACATTGCAAGATTTGTAAATTAAATAATATTGAATACCAGTATCACTTTTTGTTGATCTGTCCAGTATATGAAACATTAAAGAAAGTATTCCTACCTGAAAAATATTCACGCCATAGAAATGTACATCGCTTTTCTATTTTAATGTCCACAAAAAAATGAGATTGTTCTTAAAAACCTAGAAATATTTTGTAAACAAGCAGTATGTAAACGACGCCAAATACTGACTGCTACCTGACAATGTGATTAACGTGTGTACAAAATGGATGTTTTCTTTCTATGTACATGGGCCAAAGCCAAGTGTATTTCATTAAACCTTATTATTATTCTTGATTTTTGTTAAAACAATAACCTGTAGCCTAAAAACGATATGGATTATAAAAGCCA
Source organism: Katharina tunicata (assembly GCA_032466195.1). Lineage (NCBI taxonomy): Eukaryota > Metazoa > Mollusca > Polyplacophora > Chitonida > Mopaliidae > Katharina > Katharina tunicata. The sequence goes on from JAVFBZ010005151.1 coordinate 7,094, forward strand.
TAAAAGACTCTATATTGATGAACAATAGGCCTACTTATTATTGTGCATGGATATAAGCACATAAAATCAGGATAAAGTTTCCTTCTCCAAATGTTTTGTAAGGAGCACATTTTTAATTGAGAAAGTTATAAAGAAAATGTAACAATTTAAAACTCAAAGCACATCAAACTGTATATAGTACTAAATGTAAAAACTATGCATCATTTGTTCAAAGAGTAATTCTTCTTGTTCAGAGCTGGTTTTCTGTCAAATGAAATCATATATAACAATATCACAATCAGTTAATTCATGTGCTTTACACCAAGTACCATAAACATATTAACGGAAAGAAACTATTTTTTGAACTCGAAAAAGTCGTGGACATTTACTAGCCTTGTATAATAATGGTTATGAAACATCTATTTATTTTAACTTGACGTTCATCATTATGTCCCAAGTGCCTTAAATTGGTATCTTTACATTATGTGGGCCCAATAGCACAACTTTAGACACATAAAGAAACATTCTGTGGCCTATATTTGTATGTCATGGAAAAATTCACTAGCATGAATTGTGAACACCTCGGACGTGATACGATCGTCGCCATTTTTGCTGGAATACTTTCATAGCCTCTGGATAACTACCAACGTGGACAGATTCCACGGTTTCCATCTGTTTTGTCTTCAGAACACAATGTACTCCTAAACTGAACTTTGTGAATTCTAAATCCATCAGAATTGCGCTCGGTTGCTTCAATGATATTATAATCCTCTGTATATACACCATGTTGATTATTGTATTCTTTGTTTATGTAAATTTCTTGTTCGTGTTATAAATTCTATTCTGTTTGATCACTAGGCTAGAAAACGATGTTAAAACCTACATTGAAACGTCGCCCGATTAGTAAAGAGAAGTAATTTATCTACTACGATCATCAATCAAGAACCGTATCAATATATTGAATCTAATTTTTGTTTGAGGTCCATTTCGTCTACCCTATAAAGACAAACTCTCACACTACCTCGTCTTGTCCAATGAGCATACGCTAAATTCAAGCTGTGGTCGTGCTGTGGCGTAACTTTGCGGGCAGTCTAATCTGTCCCCTTAGATCTGCTTTTTGAAGTATATTTGCGAGGGGTACATCACTTGGAAAGGATGGTCTTATGGGAAGAGCATAGCTAGAATTCATGATAGTTAATGATATTCAAAATGGCGGCGTTGTTTCGAAGCTCAAAAATGTCTACGACAAGAAACCCGGACCTCCGGATTCCGTGAGCTAAAAAACTGATGTGTTGCATACGCTCTCAGACATATATGAGTTCAAATATTTATGGCAGTTGAAAACACTATAAATAAAGTGTGCGCCTAGTGCCCGTTTTGAGAAAAAGCAGCAGTTTAAAAAAGACACTGAATTTGAACGTTTAATTAACATGGACGAAATTGCTCAAACTGGAAGTCATTTTTAATTTCAGATTTCACCGCTTTCCGCAATTCCACGAGATTTGAAGCAAAATAAAGAACATAGTACGCATCGGGTTTCAATTAAATCAGGGTCCCTCGACGAGTTAGCGAATCCGAAAAAAAAACTTACAAAATGCATTGGTTTAGTGTTTTTGTAATTGTCAATACCTTGTCAATATTGCATGTTTGCGTTACAACGATCAATCCCACGGGACAATGAAGCTCTCGACAGAACTGTCAAATAAAAGGCGAGGCAGCGAGGTAGTCAAGGTTCGACGTGAGGCAGCGAGAAAGCGAGGGTCAGAAGCGAGGTAGTGAGACAGCGCATTAGCGAATTGGCAAAGCGAGGCAGCGAAATTGCGAAGCGCCGTAGCGAATGAACGAGGTGAATTCTGCCTGGCTGCCTCGCTTTGCTTCCTGGCTACCTCACTGTCGTTGAAAGTGCGAGGCAGCGAGGTATAGCCAGATTGTCTCTATCGGCTTCTTAATCAGGGACCACCAAAGCGGCTGCAAATATGCTATAAACATTTGTTTGTGACATTCAGGTCATATACACATTTGTGTAAAACGGTCCAGTGATTCACTGCGGTGGCGGACCTTGTATGTACTGACTCTAGAGGCATTTTGAATATTGATGTGCACGTTATAACGAGGCTGTGTGACCTGATCAATTGACATATGAAGTAATTTGAGCTATATAGTTCCAGAATTATCTCTCCTACGATATTTAAATTTGTTTGTATATGTTCATAGGACAAAGTGCATGACAGTGAGTTAGCATGAACAGATTGTCGCTTTTCGCCTTCAAAATAAAACCATCGAAATGACAAAGACTGACGATTTTCCGAACAACTACAACAACAGCGATTCTAAAAAATATGGAATGTATTCTTTAATCAATCGATTTGATTAAATATTATGGACTCAAACTGTTGACGACATAAATATGTACAGACGGTAGGCGTCCATTTACTTTTTTGTTGCCTTAAACCCTACGAAGTGCCTGAAACCCGTTCGTTGGGCTGTAAGGCTGTCACTCACAGTCCTATAAATATTAAACATTATTAAATAATTCCGTTGGTGAGGACGGAAGTTACCGGAGTTAGGCGATTGGAACAAGAATGGTCATTTATACGCACCCAGAAATTAAGTATTTTGCACCATCACGAAATAAACTGAGTAATAGATAATTTTCTCAAGAAGTAAAAATTAGAGGTTTTACTCTAATTCCACCTCCGGATTTGTAGTTTAAGCTAGAGTTTAAATATACCACAAAAACAGTGACAAAACACGAGACACAATGTGGATGACATTAACTAGACGTAAAACAGGAAAAGGAAAAGAGAACAAATGTGCTCCTGGATGTCCCTTATCTCAAATAGCAACTGGTATTAGAATGGTAGGCCCTATGACAATCGCTGTCTAGTTCACCTTACTCAGCTTATTATAGTGAGTCTTCATTACAACAATTTTAAATTATTAAACAAATAGTAGGCCTATCGTTATCAGACCACTATCATATTTAGGCTAAACAAATATGACTATGAAATATTTGTGTGTATATTTTAAAGAATAAAATATGACTACACCCTAAACCCTTTACTCAAATGATCAGATTATATAAGTCCTTTTTTTTTTACCTCCTTGTTTAACATTATAAAATCACTTGAAAATCCGTCTACAATTATATGTTGGGACTGGAATCTGGTAATAGATCCAAACAATGATACTCTCAATTATAAACATACTAATAATCCACAAGCCAGGAAAACCGTTCTTAATATTACAAATGATAATGAATTGATTGATATTTGGAGAATGATGCACCCGAATCTTAAGCGATATTCATGGAGACGGAACAAGCCGCGGCAGCAAGCTAAGCTAGATTTGTTTATAACATCCCCTGATGTATACAACATAGCCACGGTATCTGACATCAAGCCAGAATATAGAACAGATCATTCTCTAATACTAATCAAATGTAAATTTATTAATATCGATCGTGGTAAATCTTATTGGAAATTTAACTGTAAGACCTGGAGTATATCCATATTGTCAAAAATGAAATTAAATTAAATACTACACGTTACGCAGTTCCTGTTTACGATACATCATCAATACTTGCAATTGATCGTTCAAATCTTTAGTTTACAATTGAAAACGATTTATTTTTAGAGACTCTTCTTTGTGCTATACGTGGTGAAACAATCAAGTACTCAGCACAGGAGAAGCGAGACAGAGAGCAGAATCAAATTCGACTAGAAAAAGAAATAGAACGCCTGGAAAAAAACATAGAACATAATTTTGGAAATTGTCCTTTAAATGTACTAAACGAGCCAAGCATTTTAAAAACAAGGCTAATTACCCTACGTGAGGAAAAATTGATAGGTATAATAGCCAGAACAAAAGCTGCATGGGCACATCTGGGCGAAAAACCAACAAAATACTTTCTAGGTCTAGAAAACGTTAATTATACAAATATACTACTGTCTAAACTTACTTTAGAAAACGGGGGGAACATTTTCGATAGAGAAACAATAAGAAAACATCAACAGACATTTTACACAAATTTTTTAGCAAAAAAAATAATGTGGATAAAACTAAAATCAGAGATACTTTGAGTTCGCTAACATCCCCATCACTAGCGGAAAACGAGTCCATTCTTCTAGAAGGACCAATTAAATATGAACAAATCTTATGAAGAAATTACAACATACAAACTGCAGTCTTGCAAAATGGACACATCTCTGAATTCTTCTACAATGGTAGAGGATGTAGACAAGGAGATCCGATCTCACCATATATTTTTATTTTATGCGCAGAAATACTAGGAATATTAATTAGGGAAAATAAAGATGTAAGGGGAATTACTATAAATGACATGGAATATAAAATAAGTCAATACGCGGACGATACTCAGCTAGTCCTTGACGGTTCTGCAAATTCACTCGATAAAGCAATGAAAATAAAATTTATATTTGATGTTTGGCTTAAAACTAAACGTAGAAAAAACAAAAGCAATATGGATTGGATCCATGACGGCATCACAAATTAAAATATGCCAGGAGATGAGACTTGATTGCGTTACAGACTTTACACTGTTAGGGGTTAATCTATCTACTGTTAATATAAATGACATATGGAAACTAAATTACTTAGAAAAATTCGAACAACTTAAACAGGAACTATCGAAATGGAAACGCAGAAATTTATCTTTTTGGGGAAGATAACAATCATAAAATCAATTGCATTATCAAAGCTCACTCATCTATTTTTATCATTGTCCAACTCACTCGATGAATTTATTGCTAACTTTAATAATACCTTATTTGAATTTATATGGAATGGAAAGACGGACAGACTAAAGAGAATAGTCTTATGTAAAGATTATAAGTTCGGTGGATTGAGAATGGTTAACGTTAATAATTTTATTAAAAGCATAAAAATATCATATTAAACGCATATTATCTTCTAACAATAAATGGTGGGGGCTAATAAACATATATCTTTCCTCAGCATCTGGGAAACTGGACTATCAATCATACAGGAAAAGATCAAAACTATTTCTAATCCATTTTGGAAAGATACTTTAAAAGCTTGGATTGAAATGAAAAAACAATTTATTGTTGAGAAAACTCCTGATATCATTGACGAACCTCTGTGGTACAATTCCGACTTACAACATTCTTTTTATTTCTAAAATTGGTATTCAGCAAATATAAAATACATCAGACACACAATAGACGAAAATGAACAATTTACTCCGTTTAACGTATTAAAAACACGCTTCAACATAAAAGGAAACTACTTGGACTATGAAAGGCTTGTACGATCTAT
>JAVFBZ010005173.1:0-30939 GCA_032466195.1 Katharina tunicata
TTTCTCGTAAAATATTGAAGGTATATGATAAACAGATTATAATGACAGTGCGGGATACGCGCCATTGTATCAGCTCTTGTTGTCTGAGGCCAGACTGCGTATAAATCTCGCTCTTCGAGCTCGATTGATACTGCATTCCGACCGCAGACAACTCGAGCTGATACATAGTTGCATACATGTATCCCTAACTGTCATAATAATCTCTATGTATCATACTCAATGTAGGAGAGGGGGAGATTGGGCGGGACTTGCTGTGTCTGGGGTTTTCCCTTATGATTCAATTTGTTGTTGTTTCCGGATGCAGTTGGCTTCAAAGTGAAATGCTCTTGGCTTGAGGCACCAAACTTGTAAAATCCAAACCTATGCCATCGTCATTTCTGCGTTTTGTTATATACTTGTTTGCAAGAAACGATTTTCTGTATTTTGTGTGTATTATTACAAACAACATGGCTGGGCGGAATGTCTTACGATGTAAGTTTAATGAAAAGTGCTCCATCAGTAAACACTAGTGCTTAGAATCAGACATGACCCAGTAGTTAACAATGGCGATATTCGTAAAGCTCAGTTCCATTGGGATTACTTCGTTTAATTATGTTAGAGTTTTCGTGTATCGGAATTAATTTGTTCTGGTTTAAATGCATTTGTGTGATAGTGTAGTTAATTGACGTATACATTTTTAGGAATACCCTTCCGGACTAAATTTATTTTCAGAACGATTTCTTTCTCAATTCCAGGAGCAACATGGCCGGCCACCGGTAGAGCGCATTACACAAACATTGCGAACATGGCCCTGATGCCTGACGGCTCACTGAAACCAATTTACCATGGTATACCTAGAGAAGCACGGGAGGAACGAGAACTAGCAAAATCCAAAATGGCCTCAGCTGGGACTGTACCTAGGCCAACTTTGAACAACATGATGTCTGCTGTCCTGACATTTCAACGGTGGTTGCGAGACGGGCCTTGTCAAGACGGCCGGCAAATAACTGATCTGGCGCCACACGAACTGGATCAGTACCTTGTGAGCTTTTACCAATCTATAAAGACACCAACAGGCGAGGAATACAAATGTACCACAAAGCAAGTCTCAAGGTCTTTCATGGACAAGTACTTGCAGGACTGTGGTTACCCAGTCAGACTGAATGGCATCGAACTCTCTGAAAGCAGAAGGGCGTACAGAGCCTGGGTTCGTCTAAAACCCGACCCTGAAAAACAACCGGAATAACCTAAAGTGGAATTCATGAAGTTGAAAGTCCATAAAGGGTGATGGGGGCTTCAGAATACAATTTCTATGATTTAGCCAGACTGAATGTAACTTGGGAGGAAGTCAAAGCCCCTAAGAAGCGGGAGTTGTTCTAGAATTGAAATGACTTGAAAGACAAGTGTGTGGACATTGAGATGAACTCAAAAGTGGCGAAGAACTTTGAAGGATATTATTACGTATAATACATAATATATAATACTTTTACACGTTAAGAGAGCTTAGTTAAGATCGATACAGTTTCATATGCTTGTGATACCCGATATATAGCTTAAAATCAGTTTGAAGGTTGGATGTTCTATAAAGTTAGCTACAAATCGACATGGATTTGATTTAAAAAATTTCCATATCGTATCATAATTGTACGACATAAATTTTGTGTCAGAACATCTGCTTAAAAAGAGGAAAAGGGCAAGACAGATCACACGCAGACCATTGACTTTGTTTAAATACAACTAAACAATGAGTATTTATTAACCTTGTACAATTTTATGAGAATATATTGAACTCAATCTCAGCTGCTGCAGCATTGGTTTTCTGTAAGGAATGTTTTACTGTTAGCTGTATTAATAAATTTGCGTTATTTATTGCTGTAAATAATTGGAAAGAGAGCACGCGAAAATGCAGTGAACATGCTTATATTTGTAAACCATATCATAATCTAGTAGTGTACGAAAACCTTCTATTGAGAATACACCGCTATTGTTCATTGCGGTGGGTTGGCGGGACCGTCGGGTGCTCTGAGCGACGGGAAAATCAGGGAGCTGATTTTGGTCTGGCGTCCTGCGTTGAGTCCTGTTATAGGTTTACTCTATCTCTTGGACGGGCTTGCGTCATATATAAGGTGAAAATTAACCTCAAGTACCGCAAAAGTTGACAGAAGAGTGAATCCAGACAATCTGTTCGTGGCCTCTGGTCAGTCGACCTAAAGTGATATAACAAAAGCTGGGATTTAGCCTTCATTCTGGCATTACATTAAACATTCTACATTGCTGAATCTTAATAAAAAAAAATTAGTGGCAATACTACCTAACGCGATCTTCTTTTTAGTCAGTTTGTAGTCCTAACTCATTCAGTTTTCATGGTGGTATTGGCGGTACGTTTAGAACGGTCCCAAATATGATACCTTAGAAATTCTCCGTTTTAAGGTCTCGTTTTAAACCAAGGAAATAACTACTTGCACTTTCAAAAATAACGCTTGGGTAATAAGCGTCTGGAGGGAGTTTGAACGTCTCTTAGTTACCTTAAAGACAACATTTACCATTACATGCTAGGGTTATGGCAATTTGTTTGAACGTAAACTAAACACGCTTCGTTTGATAGGCCACAGTCGTTCTTGGCAAAAAAATATCTAGCACATTAACAACCATGACATTTTATTATTCAACATACTGTTTGTGACTGTGGTCCCCTACATTGGATATTGATTCTTAAGAGCGAATTCATCAGATCACTTTGCGCCGTTGTCAATATGTTATTTTCTTTCTTTATTTATTTCCGATGTAAGATCAACAGTCTAAATTACATATCATTGGCCATCTATATTAATTGTGAGAGGAAAACTAGTAGATCTCAGAAAACAGACAGACTAACTATACCTACAGCTGTTTGGAGGTTTCTGTGCCACAGTTTTCTTTGAGCTATAAAGTTGATTTTTGAAAATGAGCGCGGTTGGTAAAGTTTGCTTGATTTGCGTTTTTTTACTTTAGGTTATTTCACTAATTAGATGGCGTGCAAATCGAATAGATGAAGGAAATTCCCATAAACAATACTGACAACACACAGGAAGTTTAAAGTACCCCACAGCATGTCTCCTTCCCGACTCCCGTTTACGCGGAGAGAACCAGGACACAGGAAGCTCCCACCCATGCACCCAGCCGCCACTTGGTAAAGAGATTAGGGACTAGAAAGGAAAAACTTACTAACCTCTAGAGCAGATGTTGCATGAAGTTAATCTTATAAGAATATCTATCCTCTTGACACAACTTAGAGCGATCGCCGCCGAATAATTTACACGGTGTTATTTAGACGAAGTGTGATCATGGTACGTTCCCAACAAGACTATTCTAATGCATTTTTGGTTTGTTTTTCCAACAACAATAAGTCATATATTTACAACTGGCCCTAGTAATATTGGTTTTTAAATGTCTCAGGTTTGGCTTCTTTCATCTTTTCAGACGACCTTACGACCGACTCTGTATACCCTTTATGTCCCCCGAATATAGTCAACACGGTGCTGATGCCAGATGGCTCTCTGAAACCTATCTATCGCGGGCTGATCAACGAAGAAAAGACAGAAAAACAGTTGATCAAATCCAAAATGGTGTCAGCCGATACGATGACACGCAATACTCTTCGGAACATATTGTCTTCAATCATGACATTTCAACGCTGGCTGCAGAACGGGCCGTATGCAGACAGCCGACTTATAACTGATATTCCACCTAATGAACTAAATCATTGCCTCGTTAGTTTTTACAAGTCGATCAGAACTGCCGAAGGTGGAGAATACAAGAGAATGACCAAACAGGTTATCCGCTGTTACATGGAACGATACCTGAAACAGTGTAACTATCCAGAAAGTCTCAACGGTGACACGTTTTGGGAGAGTCGGCTGGTTTATAAAGCCTGGCTTCGTGCCACTTCAGGAACACAAGAACAATCTGAAAACACGCAATGAATTTTATTTCGAAATTGAAATGAGGATTGGTGAACAGGCCATGCCTATATATATAAGCCACGAATTTCAGTTTTCTTCCCGTCCCAATTTATCCGGAAGGAATTACCAGCAATGACTCAAAGTTACTATAATGAGATCCTTTGAACCGGAAAACATTTAAGAAAAGTCAACGATATTTAAAAGTCTGTTTTATGCTAATCCGAAAACCGTCATCTGGTTAAAGATAATATTTTTCCAGATTATATTCATGGTGTCTGTCATATGATGAACATTATCTTTTCAACAGCAACAATACTAAAGTGACAACACATTTTATGGTTGTATTTAGAGACGCCATCTCTGTTTGAATACACCGCCGTCATATAAGTGAAAAACCATTGAGCACGGTGTTAAACACCAATCAATCAATAATCGGGAAACCAATGATAGCGATTAGTTGTGTAAGCATCACCTTGACAATTCCTTCTCCAGCTTTAACACATCCAGAGGATACTTTTTGGTCCACCGGTTTCTAGCGAACAATCTGCAAAACCTCACGTGATTTCTTGTTATTTCGATGTCATCACTAAGGTCGGCCATGATAGGTGTATGAATATGTCTGTTACATTTTATTAACTTCCTTATGCACAATAAACACATAAGCAAAGGTGGGGTTACCAAGCAAATTTCATATGGATTTAGATGCACAAAGTTAGTTTAGGAGTAAACTATGGAATCTGTGTACATTGGCAGTTTAACCCACTGGCTGTGAAAAGTTCCGGGCAAATGGCGATGATCCTGTCACATCTGAGATGATGTGCGCAGTAGCCTACATTCGAGTGTCAAGGAACAGATCATGACTTTTCTGGGTTCTGCCCAGTTTCCTCCCCCAATAAATCTGAACAATAATCTTTCATTGTGGGATTTATAGTATGTTTGATCTAGCATCGGAAAATAATGTTATTTTTTTAGGTATTACTTATAATAACGCTATAAACTGAGGTTACTTTTGACTTTTTGTTTAAGCTTCGTTATCTCAGCTTATGCTCACTGGTGAGCATATCATATTTAATCAGTTATATGTGTGGTTCTCTGATTTTAGGGTCATCAGGAATCAAAGTTGTTTTTGTGTTTGGTTTTTCGTCCTGTAAATGTACAGTGGTGTCTTTCTGTGTTGCCAGCGTCGTTTAGAGTGTTAAGGTTTCCTCCGCTGATTGGGCTGGCACACTGTCTTATGAGTGAAATAAGTTTGGCGTTAAACCCCAATCAAACAAACAAACTCTGATGTGTGCAATCAGAATCGATCGTCAACAATTGGAATCGATCACCAAAGCAGCTCAGCATGTGATAATGGCCACATGTATCAGGGCGATAGAAGCCAACCAAAGTGTGTGTGTAGACTGGCTTTTAGCTAATCTTTGTTCAATGGCCGAGTTGTTTCTCTTTATTTTACAGCTAAGTGTTTACATAATGACCATAGACGACCTGGTGTTTAGCCATCGTTATCGTTATTATCCTACTACGTAATCCATATATAACGATACAGCACAGTACTGAACAAAAATGTGTAATTTTCAGTTTTGGAACTTACCGTTATTGGTTTTAACTTGTCAAATTAAGTCATTTTCAATTCTGGTTGGTAAATTGAACTTTCAGAGATATTTTATGCATCAAAAATGCGCACCTCGCACGTTAGTAACGTGTAATTTTTTTTTAGAGAAAATGTATGATAAGTCTCGAATAAAACGGTTAGTTCGAGATATGTGCTCTGCATCGCCCTGTACTATGCGGGAATTACAATGTTTAAGTATGGCACAGTTTTGTAGCTACCTGGTGTTATGACATGTTTTATAGATTTAGTAATTCCGCAGATCAGTTACAGTTAATATAGATGTAGAGAAATCCTGAACAAGGGCTTCAGTTATTCAGATTTTCTCTCATTGTATATACATTAAGTAAGCCCATTTCTTTTACTGTATGAATATTGTGATCATTAATTGTTGATTAATTAGTGAGATTTTGTTTTCATTTGGTTTATATTCCTTTACTGCTCTGAGCGCTCTCAGACTATTTTAATAATTTCCTGTCCTCTGGCTTAGTTAGGAAAGTAGGATATGCAGTCATACTTGGCACTTAGGAACAGTATCATTCCAGAAGTGTGCACACATTTTTTGGTTGTGTTAGAGTAGCTGCCTCCTGTTAGAATACACCGCCGTCATTTAAGTGAAATGCCGCCTAGCATAGCGTTAATATCCAACCAATCATATATTTCTTCTCGTAGTTGCGATTTTTCGTTTACAGATAAACAATAACCGCAATAAAATGTATGACCGATCAGTCCATGCAAGTTCCTTTTCCTGTGTATTTGTTTTCGTTTCTTTTTCTATACCCGCAATAGGTTCGTTCCCACCTGTGGGCCTTACATGTAGGTATATGAGAGGAGTGTTCTGGTTTTAAATTTGTTTAACCCATGACACTTTTTAAAAATTTAAAACCATGACACTCATCCAAGAATAGCGTTTATCTTTGTAGTTGTTGGCACAAACCTTTAATGAAACCTTCATCACTGACACCGTTCATGCGGGTGTTATTTTCAGTGAAATGCGATTTAAAAGATTCTTTGAAATGTGTTGTTGCTTGAGCATTTCTTTTAATTTCTTGTTTAATATAGCGTCTGGCGGTACCGGATTTGTGTATTCCGCCCCTGCAGACACGGCGCAGACACCCGACGAGAACTTGCAGAAAACTAGCCATCCTCCCTATGCAGACGGACCGAGGTTTCAAGAGTTTGTGCGTTCTAAGATCCACAATGTTGACCAGATGCCCGAACAGAGAGTGCAGGATATAATCTCGTCAGTCGTAACATTTCAACGTTGGATTTCTAACGCAGATCCACATGACGATAGAGACATGTTATCCTTACCACCGGAAGTGCTGGACCAATACCTTTGTGTTTTTTACCAGACAATCAGATATCCCGATGGCACTGAGTACAAGCCAAAGACAATGCAGAGTTTTCGGTTCAACCTGGATAGATATTTGGCAGACGCCGGCTACCCATTCAAACTTAGCCACCAGAGATTCCGCAAAAGCCAAAAAGAGTACAAACAGTGGATGGAACGTTCCAAAGTAGCCCGCAGTGACAAATAAGGACTCGGGTCCTTGGACAAAATGGAAATATTGGTCGTAAGCAAAGCTTTAAGACAGATCGCAAAATACGTAATTTTTTACGGCACGAGAACACAGCTTTGTTAAATGTATTCCGTGTTCTTTCATTCCGGCAGTGTTTTTATGTGAGTCAGATGAAGTTGTGTACAAAGCTAATATGCATTTTGTTAAATTGGTTACTGTGGTGAAGGATATAGATCTTAAAGTAATAGCTATGTGCTTCCAAATCTGTATTGTGAAAATTCCAGAGCAGCTTTTTATTTTTTATTTTTTGCTTTCACTCTCGGAAGATTAACGGGAAATCACATAAATCGATTAACAGAATGGTTTTATACACATCCCAACTAGTGGTGGCAAATATGAAATTTGCAAACGACTCGCCATTTTAATTTTATACTTGAATGAGATAGTGAACATTAGTTCATATATGATACTGATAGGTCCCAAAAAGTTAGGTTACGAAAGTTTATTGATATACCTGTAATCCAATCTTTGGGAAATTACGAAAAAAGAAGTACTGGACATTTTGTTGTTTAATAGGTGCAAGGTTCAAACCGCGATATGAAATAATCATATCAACCAAGTCGCAGTTACGTAGCATATTTCTATGTTATGAAGTGTTAAAACAAATTTGAATTACAATGAATATAGCTCCCTGGCTAAACCACACTAAGCACTGGAGAAACATTATCTTTCCAATGGAGCTAATACTGAATTGACTTCTCATTATTTGGTTGTGTTGCTGTCACGGCTTGCTATTGAAAGACACCACCGACATATAAGTTAAATAACCTTGGCCACGGCGTAAAACACCAACCAATCAACTAACAATGGATATATTTCACTTTGAATTGAATTATTTATCACCAATATTAAACAAAACAAAATTATAATCAGAATGGATAGATAATTATATGGCGAGGATAAAACTCAATTGGGCTTGATCTATCCCAGTATGAAAATAAAATTAAATTAGTTTCCATGTAAGTCATTCATAAAAAATAAAAAAAATTAAAAAATTATAATGAACTTCTTTAACGGCTCACTTATGAGTAGAGGTGCACCGCAAAAGATTTCGAGGTTAGCACATGTATTGAAGGGAATTTTTACAGTGACTGCGCAGAAAGTCTCGTGCTGTAAACAAGGTTTCTGTGAAAAATTGCAATAAAAATACATTATTATAGAAGTCTTATTGTATTATATTTTGGCCCATGGGTAACAGTATCGGAATTCTGCCGACAATGTAGCTAACACTAGCAAATAATATAAAATCGCTTCCAGCGTTATCTCTGTTGGAAAGTTGATGGCCCCATCTTAGTGAGTTTACTATTTACGGGGCACATGAAGTTGTGGACAAAACCTTAGAAATAATAATTTAAAAGTAAGTGAGGTCCAGGACATAAGGAGGACCATTAGTAGCTTTTTGGTTCCATGACCATGTCTGAATTTGGCAAAACTACATGGCAGAATTTTGTTTTTCCCCACCTGATGGACTTGCAATGCAGTGAATCTGCAGTCAGATTAATTGAGTATGAGCACGGCTTATCTACGAGTTATTGCCTGTAGTTCAAACATGTTAGGTTTGTGTAAAATTGTATTATTCTGTCATCAGTTTCACACATATACATTTTGACTAATGTAAGGAATCGGAGCAAATATATCTAAGAACTCCAACCTTGAATGGTAAGAGTGTCAAATATTGAAAACGTGAGGAATTGTTCCCATAAAAGTATCCCCACTCCTAAACGTCATTTGAGAATAGCAAAAAATCTTTGTTCTTGTGGGTATTGATTGACTTTTAATTTAGCCTTCTCTCGCACGGTTCTTGTGCGTTTTATGTTTAGCACAATAAGACATTTATTCGAGCAGCTCAAAATGACCATAGGGACCTGCTCTCCTTATCACTGGAAGTGCTTGACCAATACCTGTGTGTGTTTTATCGGTCAATAAAAAGTCGAAATGGCGCTGATTCCATGCTCAACTCAAATAAATGTTTTAGGAGCAACCTGGATAAATTTCTGACGGATGCAGATTATTCGTATAAACTAACCCACCCAATATTCCACAACAGCGTCAACGAGTACAATGGTGGATGGAACGCTCCAGAGCAACAATCAGTGATTAATAAGGATCCTGTTTACTAATGTTTATATTTATTAAGACTTAGGGGTATTTAACATCAAACTTAGGGGTATTTAACTTATATTTCGACTTTACATGGCCAGCGTACGGTGGAAAGCCCGAAACTTCGTGGAATGGAAAACTACTTATATACCTAAAGTCGACAGAAGGACATCTATTCCAGACATAGCATAATGGGACTCAGCCGTCCAACGTTCCACCAACTGAGCCACGACATGCTCCTAAAATGAACTAAGCAAACAACAGTTGATAGTGAATGCGTTTTATTCTAAAACTCCTTGATTAATAGCGATCTTGTGACAAAATGTAATTGTCACTTGAAAAAAACCCTACGATTGTTTTCAAAACAAATAAAAAAAAATACTGATTCATATCCAAGCGTGGGGACAGAACTTTATTAGTTAAGCACATGCATGTTCTTTTATTTTTGATATATTCTTTGCGTGGCAGATAAAGCTGTGAACCAAACCTTAACAGTATGCAATTGTTAAAAAAAATAAAACAGTCGTTGTGGTTGCCTGGGTCGGGTTTGTTCTTTACTGTACCTCCTGAAGGACTATATTGGATAACAATCACATAAATGGATTAAGGACATGGCTTTATTATTTATAGATGATGAAATGTCAGGATTTCCTTCACCGATAAAAGTGAAATTTCACAGCGATGTAATAACACTTTTGTTTTTAGCTTGTTATTACATTTCGAAAAGTATTGCGTCAACGGCTTTCGTTTCTGTTATGATGTTGCCGAAAGACTCACTTCATTTGGGTACGCAACAAAGGATGATGTTATTTGACGTCATCAGTTTCTCCACGTTTCGAATAATGTCTGAACTCGGCTGGTTTTTTAATTTTCTAGAATGTGTAACCCCTATCTTGACAGATAAAAATGTCACTCAAAGAGGAACTTTCCATCATTGTTCGATATTGATTTCTAACAGTACATGATAATAATATAGTTTGTGTTTAACATATATTCAATATGTTCTTGTTTAATTAATAATATAAGTGCATCATCGAAGTATCTATGATAGCATTTATTGAAGCCCTTTTCCATGAATGGATTATCTTGATACTGTTTTCAAGGTCTTACTTTATACTGTATTTCATTTGTATTTCTAACGTGGAACTAGTTATTAAACCGTCAGCATTTGGTGAAACATTGGTAAAACACAATGAAATAATTGGCAATGATCACTGTATTATATACGCTGTGTAAACCTTTAACTCTTCGTATATGGGTTCACTGAAGCTTGTATACTAAATAGATATTTTATCTATACTAGCATGACTTGCTTGTTCTGAGTTTCTTTGATACCCAATTGGCTATCACGCTGTCGTATAAGTGAAATAGTCGTAAGTGCGGCCTAAAATCCCATTCATTCAAATTAACAAACAGCATTTTGTCCCACGGTACAGAACATAAGTCGTTAATTGGAATATCACGCAAAAAGTAATGCGGCATTTCTACGTTAAGAAGTCCGCTAGATGTCGCTGTATTGAATTAAGACATATTAGCCGCTGCTCAGCTCTTTGACAGTGCTGGGGTTCTGTTCATACATGTACGTGTACGCGAAAAGCAAGTATTAAAACGTATTGACAGCAGAGCTGGTGTGGTGTCCCACTTCACTCATGCGCCATCTAGTTTCTGTCAGTACCCCAAATATTTGCCTTTTCACACACTTATGGCCCGCGGTTTCATAAGAGACACCAAAGTTTTAGAATCTGAAGTACATGTATTTAAGGGATTTCTTTGAATTTCTCGTTATATAGACGAAAGGCAGTGAAATACAAAGTAATGACTGTTCAACCAAACTATATTATTTTAAACAACAGTGTTTTACCTAACATGGTCCGATGGGACGTTATCCCTGCATATCGTTCTATGTCATCTGTCGACATAAAGCTAGAAAGTCATAAACCAATCAATTGTCTCAAATTGATCTCATTTCCATAATGTTGTGAACCATGACCTCAGTAACCAATCAAACTGGCTTAAATTGACCTCATTTCCATGATTTGGCGATAACGTGAAATCATAATAACTGTCTCAAATTTACCTCATTTCCATAAATTACAGACGCTCCTTAGAGATACGATTAAGGTACAGGTAGTCACATGTCGTATTTTAAAGAAGAAGAAAATATCAATGGTACTTATTAATTTACTTTTTATTTCCTTCTGTGCTACATTTGTAAAATTATTAGATATCCGACGAATAAACCTTACAGCTTAAACGCTTTGGACACGGTTTTGATTACAGGCAAT
Source organism: Katharina tunicata (assembly GCA_032466195.1). NCBI lineage: Eukaryota > Metazoa > Mollusca > Polyplacophora > Chitonida > Mopaliidae > Katharina > Katharina tunicata. The sequence continues at coordinate 11,498 of JAVFBZ010005173.1, forward strand.
TTGGTGGGTGGTAGGGTGAGAGCCCCCTGTGTCCTGGTGCTCTCTGAGCTTAGGGACAACAGCTAGGAAGCCGATTTATTGTAGTGTCTCTTCGTTATCCTGTAAATGTGTTGTTGCGTCTTCTGTGTCACCTCTACCGATTGGACTGGCAAGTCGTCATGAGTGAAATAACCTTAAGTACGGTATAAAACCCCAATCGAACATGTCAGTTGTAGATCAGAAAACTCATTAAATAATCTTCTAGATCTTTAACTTCATAAAAAAAGTGGGATATATCCTGTCTAGCATTCCATAATGCTCATTTGTTAGAATATGTTAGCACCATCTGCAGTTCTATGACCACAAAGTTATCAATGATAAATATATGCTAGCCAGAGACCCGAGTTCGAATCCCGGTGGAGGCAAGCAACATTTTCTTTCTCTACATTTATACAAAAATATATATATATGACATTGATACAATAAGCTGACAGCACTTCTGTTTTTCGATGTGCCTTAAAGTAATGTATGACAGAACGACTTCTTCTGTCTTCACATAAATTGTTTTTTAAATCTGTGTACCCAGAATAGGTGCGATTCCCCTTTATTTTTGTATTAATTTTTGTGGATACATAGTCAACGGGTCATGACCCAATTACAGACTACAGTAACGCTACATACACTACAGGAGAAAAAAAGATGATGCGGTTACAAAACAAGTGGGTGGACAACAATCATTCAAAATTAAATTAATCAGCATGATTCATTAACATATTTCCTGATTGATTTCTTAAAACTATAAGTATTAGAAAACAAATCAACATGTTCATTGTTACACAGGCTATTTAAAGACTTTGAAACTCTGGGTATAAAATAATTTTGCCTAACTGATACTCTTGAATATGGCTTATGGATCTAAGGTATATAAGGGATGTTTTTCGGTGACTGCGCGGAGTTCGCCATTTGTTTTTTACGAGGCTTCTTCTCACCAATCAAATGAATAAATAAATATTTAATTCTGTGTTCTGTTTTGCCCCACTCTATCGTCCATAGACCTTAGCACATGTTATAAAATACTATTATTTCCAGCTTCAGGTCCGTGCAGGAGGAGCCTCTCGTTAACTAACTGTACCAGTGCGGCTAACATGGTGCTGAAGCCTGATGGCAGTCTGGAACCGATCTTTTTGCGCCCTAGAGAAGAAGAGATTCGACAAAAGGCGCTGATCCGCCGTGCGTTTCCGACAGCAGGCCAAATCTCGAAGCATAGTCTGAACAACCTATTGTCTACCGTGAGGATGTTCCAGCGTTGGCTCTGGCATGGCCCACCTTCGGAAACCAGGCAGATAACAAGCATCGCTCCACACGAGCTCGACCAATATCTTTGCGAATTTTACCAGACAATCAAAAACCCACAAGGCGAAGAGTATAAGCTACAGACAAAACAATGTCTCCGATCTAACATAGACCGATATTTGAGAGAAGCTGGCTATCCGAAACGTCTCACACAGGAATCTTTCCCAAGGAGCACAGCCGCTTATAAGTTTTGGACGCGTCTCTGATGTCATGTCTCCACGTGTTTTCATGCCATAAATAGAAAATTAAATCTTCCAGTTCAGATTCTAGTTGCAATAATTGATATGAATTTCAAATATGTGATGTGGGTTTGAGGAGACATTTGCCTTGAAGATTTAGTGAAATCGAATAATTCTGATTTGCCTGAGTGAACCGGTTAATATTGACGGTTTTGACAGTGTTAGTATCAAAGTAAGACACAATAGAAGAACAAAAACAAATGCTTCAGTTCAATTTTCCTGGCAAAACTTTTGCAAAATTTACCCAAGAAGAACTGTTGGAAGAATTTTTGAAGTTTTACATAATGCCATGTTGATGTTGATGTTTTTATTTTGAGAGTGTCGTAGTTTACAACCGGTTTAAATGTAGATAATATTTTAGCTAATGGTTTAGGTCATGGTTATTCTGAATTCCACCCTGTTTTTCTCACAGAAGCTTACTCGAGAAGTGTGTGTTTTAGAAATCATCGCCTTGAAGAGAGACCACTGCTCTCTTTCTTTAGCTGGCATAATATTCAGTTCTTTAAAATGTTTTGTATTATTTAACTCGTGAGATTTTGATTTTATTTATTGTGCATTCTGAAATATATATTATCTATTATGATACCGGTACAGTAAATTGTAATTGGGGAATATGACTTCAATTGAATGGCATAACAAATGTACCTCAAAGATATGTTTTTTAATGGGAGTTGAAGAAATGAAGGACAGGGGAAACCAATGCTACATGTACGTAACAAAACATAACTTTCATGGATTTTCCACTTCTGAGTATATTAATAAGCAACTTTTTGGTTTAGTTGCTAAGACGGTTTTCAAGCAAAGATTGCAATGATTTCGAGCAAGTCTTGACAAATCTAAAATTTGTTTGTGAGCATCGTCATTCAACTTGCCGTTCAGCTATTGTAAGTTTAAACAACTGGCCATGTATCATATGGCATTTGAGTTGAGTAATCTAATCTCTAAAGGATGTAGTTGTATTGTACTATTTAAAGTATAAGACGATTTCGTGTAACATTAGTAATGCTCCCCGAAAGTACTTCATCTGTTTTGGTTTAAGTAGCGAGGATACAACTTGGAATAGACTGGTTACTTTGCATTTTTATCGTCTAAATGTATATAATAAGCAGGTGGAGGCATTTATTTGTTCCTAGCAGATTTTGGTCCGACATACATGTACACTTATGCCTTTCCTGACAAAGCTGTTATTTCGTATGTAAATTTTAATTTTAATTTAACCCTGACTCCCACACCAAACTTTTGGTAGGACCTTTCATGTAAGCTGAAAAACTATTTATCAGTTCTAACTTCAGTTGCATTCAGTTACCTAGTGTATAGAACAACATGTTAAAGCTCTAGTTGTGGGCTTTATAGTTTGTGTTCCTGTCTAGCTGTCACCGTCAGTCATTCATTATAATGTGCGCTTGTGTCTTTAAGTTGAATAGTGTGTTCTGAGTTTTCCTTGAGATGCATGTAGAAATCGAGACTTTGTTTCGGCCCAGTTGCTAAGATCATTTTCAGGCAAAGATTGCATAATATGTTATGCTATTCTGCAAGAAGCTCTCAACTTCTAGCATTCAGTTGGAATTTTAAATCATTGCTTAACTATGCCCAAACGTTGCGCCGGAAATATAGCAGAAGTTGTTATCCATAATATCTAATGTTATTCTAAGTGTGTTCTCTGGGTCGAGAAAATCGCATTTGATATAACTGGGGTATGGTAGTCTTAAGCGTTTTACAGAATTTCCATCGATTGATAAATGATAGACACGTTTATTTGGACTGAAATTTATGGTAGTATATTTGTCTCGCGTTGTTCTTTGTTTGGTTGTTTGTTTTCGGTAATTTTAGCGAATGCTAAGGATGATGTGAAATCCATTGTCTCTTCATAAATATAACTTCAGAAGGATTCTGTTTAATGACCGTGTATTCTGTTTTTGATTCTCTGACCTTCGTGATCTTGATACTGTTTCAGCCATTAAAAAAATATATAGTATCTTTGATATTTACACCCTACTTGAAAGTGTATAAAACTTTTGTTTTCAGCTTCAGATCTGATCCGGAACAGTTCTTCAACTTTCTGGACAGGGACGGCAAACATAGTGCGGAAAGCCGATGGCAGTTTGGAACCGATTTATTTACGCCCGAGAACCGAAGAGCTCCGACAAAGGGCATTAATTCGTGCAGATTTTCCGACTGCAGATCAAATCCCGAAGCAAAGCTTGAAGAACATACTGTCTTCAGTGAGGACGTTCCAGCGTTGGCTCTGGCATGGCCCACCTTCGGAAACCAGGCAGATAACAGACATCGCTCCACCCGAGCTAGACCAATATCTCTGCGAGTTTTACCAGACAATCAAAAACCCACAAGGCGAAGAGTATAAGCTACAGACAAAGCAATGTCTCCGATCTAACATAGACCGGTATCTGAGAGAATCTGGCTATTCGAAACGACTCACACATGGATCTTTCCCAAGGAGCACAGCGGCTTATAAGATTTGGACTCGTCTTTAAATCATATTTCCTGATGCAATCTTGTATAATGTCATCATGTATTATAGATGTCATAGTAAATATAAATGACGAAATTTGATAAGAAATGAGGAGATAGGAATTATGCATCTACCGTATGCGGCTCTATATGATTGAAATGTGATCAACCAGGGGACATAACTTAACGTTGATAAAATACAAACCACTTGTAAATCAAAGCCATTTATCTCATTGAAAATCACTAATGAGTTAAAAAATATATATTTAAATTGATGCTGCACCGTGGCTAAGCTGGTTGAGGGTCCGACTGCGGATTTCCCTTCACTTTAACCGGAATATAGGTTGGAATCCCCAGGTGGCTGGGGAGGTCGTGGGAGGGTTTTGATGTGGTTTTCTCTCGGTTTTTTACCATACGCCAGCAATGGAAAGTTGTCATAATAGAGAAATACTCTTGAATGCGACGTCAAAGGCCAATCAAATAAATCAATATTTGAAATGATTTGATATGTGCACTAGTGTTTTAATTTCACAGACAGACCCTTTGTACCGGTAAAGCCCTAAGTTTGACAACTGTGTGTTAGACTGAGCAGCCATAAGGATACATTAAGCTAGGTGCTTACTTGATAAATACAAGGGCAGATTAGGGAATACATTAGTGTACTTTTCTTTAGGTTCGTTATTTTCAGATGCAAAACCTGCATTGCATTTCATCTCGACTTGTTTTTCATTATGAGAACTGCCTTTTCATCTTCCTTTTTTCACTCTAATCATCCATATTTGAAAGTCATTTCAAACAGACATACTTTGACGATTAATTTCTCAGTTTAATGTCTGAGCCTAATTTTTCAATTTTGTTCACAATTATCGTACCATTGATTAAAAATTACGTTTGCCAAACATACATAGATAAAGATGGCGACTTTTCCAAAAGGAAACGGTTAAAATTCCTTCTTTCAATTGATGTCGGTGTAGTCAATATTGTTAAGCGCAAAGAAATATATCTAATGTGTTGATCGTCCTTAAAATTGTAAACTTTACCATGAAGAAATCTAGGTAGATTATGTTAATAAGGTGGCATTTCAGCCAAGTTACTTTTTTTTGGTTTAGAATGTTTCATTAAATACATGGCGGAAGGGTGCTGGGCAAGTTGTTTGTTTAAGTTTCTTGTTTGTTCTCTATGGTTGGAGATCAACGAAAAGTTGTACTTTACATAGGTTATTCGTTTTTTTTATAATTGTATTTTTTGGTAGTTTGTTTTTGTTTGTTTGTGTTTTGGAGGTCAGGACAAACAAATTTGTCGTTCTTGGTTTTAAATATGTAACTCGTGAAAACATGTATTAAACTTTGGTAATTTTCATAAAGGCAGTATTGATTTTCTGTTTGGTTTATTTGTGCTCTGTTTCTTTATCCACTTTTGACGTTTTAATAGATGGTAATACCAATTATACCTATGTAGTACTACTTTGTCCTCCACGTTTGAGAGGAAATCACGTGGTATACATACAGCAAAACACGAAGATGCAAGATTTATGTCTGTATCGAATCAAAACTGTACCAATCCTGCCCGCTGTAGCGCTGAGAATGACCTGTGTTTGCTCTCCTCAATGTTACCACCACCCTTTTTACCTGGCAGTTACTTTTCTAAACTCCGGGACAACAATAGGGCCAGTAAGTTCATGGGATAAAAGAGATTTCACCAGACTCATTCCAGTTCCGTGTACAGCAGTTTTGTTAAGTTACAGCATCGAAAAATAAGGTAAAAAGTACTATAACTGCAACCAATCAAATAAAAATACTATTCCGAAAGACTGCTATTTAAAACGTATCCGTATAGTTTTAAGGAATTACCCGAAAGTCAGAAGCGAACGAGACACCTAGACAGTATTGTCCATCCTGTGTTATTAAACTCCAAGGTGCTTGTGATGCGAACAATTTTCTATTCTGACGTTTTGAAAGTCAACTTCCAATAGGGATGGAGTTCAGCGTCTAGAGACTAAAGGGTTCGTAGTTTTTTTTTCAGGATTAAAATGCACAAGCCACTTTTTTGCCCATCAATATTTTTCTAAACTGTTCTGGAGATTATCAGATGATACATATAGACATGTACGATCTGCAAATAAGCGTATATATTTAAATTTTATCCGGTAAATCATTACTATTCATCACTTGAAGACATTCGGTCAAACTAGGCTTAAAAATCAGTCATGATCCTTTCTTCTTATAATCTTGGCTGGTAAAGTTTTAATTTTGTTAATACACTAAACTTAAATCGTAGAAGTTTACCCTTACCCAGCTCCTAATGATATATATCAGGGTATTAAATTCACGTATATCTGTCATTCCGTCTGTTTGTCTGTGATGAGAGCCAAGCAAGGCTATTTATTGTCACGAAGATGTGATTAAAGTTGGGTGTCATATACTAGTTAGTATTCAGTATTTATACAATTTTACAAACGGTATGAAAACAACCAATAGTTTTTGCTGTATAAACAAGATTATTAAGGTCTTTGAATCCAATGTAGCCATATTAAAACATATAAAAAAAACATTACAGGGAGATGAGATAACAACAGACTAAACACTAAGGCTGATATTTAATGAGGTGTGGATATACCAAATGTTATTGTCATAGGCTGTCGGTAGTATAACTGATGTCTATAGTATAATTGGTGTATCATATAAAAGGGATAAAAGTATAGATCTTCTACCGTGAGTACATTAGATTTAAGTCTATTTGTTCAAAGACAAATTATAAATCGAATATGTTGGGAGCGCTTGTTGACAGGGAACATACAGAGTGGGATTCGATAATGCAATTTTAGACAGTAGCGTGGACCACGGATTTGAATTATTTATTTATGAATTTTAACATATAGGTGGACAATCTTACCATCATTTAAATAATATATATCAATGTCTGTCCATACAACACAATTAAAAATAGCATCCAGTATCCTTAATTTACTTTATTGCTTCAGTAAATGCTGGCCCCCATCGTAGCTCATAGGTTGAGCGTTGGACTTCTAATTCCCCATCACTGTACCCTGTACAGGGTCAATTCAACTTAGATATATGAGGGAAGTTTTCTGGTGGCTGCTGGAATCGCATGGTTGGCTGTATGAAGTTTCCGCCTTACATCGGAAAGTCGTCATATAAGTGAAAATATCGGTGGGTACGACGGTAAATAGCAATCAAATACAAAAAAAATCAGTAAATAGTTTGAACAATCGGACCCCTATGGCTCAAATAACATTGTGGGAGGTTTCCGTGGCCCTTATGCTCATTGAAGAAAGGGGCAACATGAGTATGATTTGTTCAGGGGTCTTTAAACGTTCATTTGAAAAAATTGTCGTATACAACTTGTTTTGCGCAATGTCAGTAGTTGTTCACCCGATCCGGACGTTATTGACAGCTTCGAGCTTAATTTTGTCTAAATTATTAGCCGTTTCAACCAGAGACAAAGTACAGGCTGTATACCGCACGATCTCTAGCGGACAAACAACACAGCTTGAAGCTAATATGCGGGTGAGTAGTTCCACAGATCAGTATAGAGTAATATAGAATAAGAGAAACTCATGTTGATATAAATAAAAGTTAATACACCCAAATCTCAAAGTGTGTATAAAGATAGTTTTCTTTTTTCTACATGTACGAGATATAACAAAACAAACAAAAGTTCGATAAAAGTGGGAGTGGCTTAAAATGTTTAGTGTTCATTTGGATACCCCGTCACCCCTCTAGATTTGGGTTCTCTCGGGATCGGTCACGCCGTTTCCAGGGGAGACTGAACTCTCCTTTATTGTTTCAGATAAAGGGTCAGTTGTTTGCCTATCTCGCGCATGGTAAAGCAGACGTAGATGTTTTAGAATATGTCGTACGATATTTTATTGTAAAACTTTTCAGCGTAAATAACGTCACCTTATGGAAGTTTAACCTGGGATCACGTCATTTACAATCGAAATTTTGTGTACGATGATTTATGTAACTAGAACCTGGCGCCACTTTCACAAAATGTCGTATGACAAAAATATATCGTACGATAAAATTACGTCACGTTAAACTATTGGCGTTAACTTATCTTACGACATTTTGTGAAAGTGGCCTTAGTGCTGTTTCACAAAGCTTCACGATGTTATTTACACCCAGCTGTTGTTGTTACACAATGGCGTCAGCACAGAGCGTCATAGAAACTGTTTGTTTGCACTGTGCGAAGGTTTTTCAAACAACCACTTGGACGCCTATTGGACGGAGATTGTCTTAATAATATGATTGCCAATACCCTGTTCAACATATTGCAACATTTTTGTAGATCAACAAGACAAAGTGCCATTTATAGGTACTTGCTAATAACAATAGCGATGCCCTGGTGGATATAGGCCTATACTAAATCTGTGATTTTACTCAACTCATCGACACAAGTTTTTAGCTGAATTTCGAGAGTCAAAATAGTTCGTCTTGATACTCAACAAAGCATATTTAAAATAATTGGCATAATCTAGTACACAACGGTACCTTGCACTCGATAATATCAGGATAATTCATGTTACGAAAATACTGATTCACATTATTCTGTTCCGGTGAGACGGTTTCTGTATTGGTTTCTCGAGAATCTACTTTAGCAGAACTTATTTTCTATTTTTCAGATGGAAAGCATAACTATGGGTGTCGCACGTGCGGACAAACGTTCACCTTGAAGCGTAACCTGGCACGTCACGAGAGAATGCATGAACCTATGACGTCATCGAAAACGTTCCCGTGTTTGTATTGCGGGAAGATTTTCTTGCGCTCTGATAAGTGCAGAGAGCATATGAATAACAAACACAACCGTGACGTTCTGCCAGATACGATTTCCGAATTTGAGGATCAAATTTAGAATACGGCAGAAAGGAATTTGAGACCAAACCCAGGCGTAAGGCTCAATCAGACTCGTCTTTCTGTATAATTTGTCTGAAATCCAGCGATCTTGGTTAATCCAAACGTATGGAATATAACAGATAGACCCGGAAACAGAAACGTTGCATTGGTGTAATGAGATGTCGAATTCCGCTTCTTGGTGCATCGAACAGAAAGGCTTTTGCATACAAGAGTCATGGCGTTATACCAGATCCGATTTCAACTTATTTTGACTTAACATGTAATCTCAAATATACAGGGCATCAGAAACAAAGAGACGAGATGATTGAGGAACACCGAAAACGACTGCGGTTGGATAAAGGTTTCCACTTGCATTCCCTGATTGGATCCATTGTTGGCTGGTTGTATCCAAAGTACAGAATAAAACAGAACGAACATGAGAAAAAGAAACATACCAATGATTTGTATCAGATACAATATCCCACATCTTCTAACTAAAACTTTGTGTCCTAAAATATAGAATATGGAAGAAAATTATTAAAAGAATATCAGATCCTATATTTTCTTTCAGATAAGGGCTCAAGAAGGTAGATGAATATAAAATGAATATTGAGTGCCATGATTTACACTCACATTTGCTGCAAACGCTCTTCGTGGACTTGATTGAAATGGACATCATGTGGTGTATCTCTATGTAAAGCACCGTCTCGTCATTCTATTAAAAACTTGATATCTTCATTCTGAGCTAGGAGACATCAGAAAGCAAATTGGTGTGTTGTCCGGTTTTTCGACCTGAAAATGTACAGTGTTGTCTTCACTGTTACCAATGTCGTTTAGGTTGGTTCCCTTCTCCAAGTGAGCTGGTACGCCGTCATATAAGTGAATTAACTTTAAGTATGGCATAAAAACCCTAATAAAAAAACCCAAATAAGCGTCGCCCCATTGACTTTCTGGCGTACAACATTGAAAATTAGTAATCACACCATTTTTTTTTTTCACGCAGGCCTAACTCCTGTTGAACCATTTGGACATTGGAGGCTTTGTGGGTTTTTCTTCTTATTGGGTAACCTTGATAAATAACATAGATTGTTATTCAATAATGATGTTTCAATAACATTTATCCGCACAATTTAACATATATATTTACATATATTTACATATAGTTTTTATTATTTCATAGAATTGTTCAACTCATGCTACAGGAGAATAGATAATGCTAATTTGTTGACGTTAATTGAGAAGGATTTGATCAATTGTAAATAAATGAATGAATGAGTTTCGATTATTATAAAGGCCCGTAAATATTTTGTTTTTGTGGCACTTTAGTTTCGTTTTTTCTTGTGAAAATTATTTCACTTTTTAATTGCATTTAAGTTTGCGTTATATTTTTAATAAATACGAGTAAAGGAATAATAACTGTGTTGTGGAAAATAAATATTTGATTTCTTTTCTGTGTTCAATATTAAACTTAACTGTTATCCAATAAAGGTTTATGTATAACTTGAAGTAATTTTGTATGTCAAATTGGGACTGGGTTCGGAGGTTGGTGAGGGGTGTATTGTGAGGCAGTGCAGGTGTGGAAGTTTAATATTGTGTCGATATCACCGTGACAAGAGTGATTTATCTTGTTTAAGCGGCATTTAGAAGCTGGGCACAACAAAAGCTTGACTAAAAGTGTTTTAACCTTAAGTTCCATTCAAAACGTCTAGGAAACAAACATAGACCATAATTGTGATAATTTCATTGGGTTAAACTGATCTTAAATGCGTTTTAAGGCAACTTCCTTTCGTGCAATTATTATTCTTTCGGATGAAACGAGAGCAGTATATATTTGGATAACAAAATCGTGACAATTTTTTCTTTCGAGGTTTCTTTCGATACTACAACAGACACTGGAAAAGCAAATTCTTTAGAACACCAATTAAAACTCTACTTTATTTATCTGAATAGTTTGGGCTTCACTGTTTTGAATAATCTGGCAACATATCATGACTCTTCGGACAGTTTACATTTCTAAACCAGTTTTTAGAAAAAATGTTGTGATCATATAAGAAAGGAAGCTGGGTAAATATAAGGAGACAGGAGAATTTCTATGGATAACAACTTCCTATTACATATATCGAATACAGCGTTTCTATTTCATTCCAGAGATCGATTTCAAGCATTATCTCTCTTGAATAAGATAGAGATGCTCTGTCAAATAAATTGAAGAATGAGATGTTGATATCCGCACAAAGCCTCCTTTCGCCTTTAATGTATATACAAAGTCTACAAATGCCACTTGAAAAAAGCCAAATCTTGTGGTTAGCTCTAATTAACAGGGGCCTACATTGTTCAATCGCTCACAGGATATGGTTTGGGTATCTTACCCTAATTATATTTAAACAATTCATTCATCTTGTTAAATTTGTCTTTGTTTATTGTTGTTAGCCAACAAAGAGATTAAAGAATACGTGTATGTGGCTACATCGTTTTGTGTTGCCGATTGACCGAGAGCTTTTTGTGCCCTAGTGCAAGCTTCCTGGGCTTATAGGGTCATCAGGAATGAGATCTTTTTGCGTTCTGTTTTGGCTATTTTTTTCCCAGTGGTGTCGTTGGTGGATTTTTTCAACCATTGGGCTGACAAACCGTCATCTGAGTGAAACTACCTCAAGTATAAACATCCAAACCTATAGATTTGGACACCGGGTGTGTTGTGGTACACAGCCAACACTCTGCAACCGATTATACTACAGGGGCTTCCAATATATTCTAAACCTTATTGCATTCCAATTCTTTTTGTGACTATAACCGTTCGTCAAGCTCTTCTTATTTCTCAGACACACTGAACTTTTCAACGTTTGCTGTTATGTCTCTTCTTAAGGAACCGGACAATCATCAAAGAATGATGAACAATTTATGTTGACTGTACATTTCAGTCCATTAAACCATGTTCTGCAGCACAGCTTCAGGTGGCTTAAATAAAACGACATGAATTGGTCATTATTTTTTGGACTAATCTGTTACTATACTCTGTTATGTTATCAATGGACATTCGAAAACTCACACATGTCACTTACTTTCAGTCAATTTTATTGTAATCTATGTTCTGTCTTTATTTCAGAGGACGGTGAAATGAAGTATTACTGCCACGTGTGCGGACAGAGTTTTACATTGAAACATAACTTGAAGCGGCACATGAAAAAACATGACCCAACCGGAAATAAAAAATCCATTACATGTGACCTCTGCGCCACCAAATTCACAAGGGGAGATAATTATAAGATTCACATGGCCAAACAGCATGGTCTAAATGTCCGGTCAGTGAAGACATGATGAAATTTTCTAGTCCAGTCAAACACGAGGAATTGATTGTTACTTTATCAAAGTAGGAGATTTCCAATAGTAATTCCACCAGTCGGCTGATTACAAATATTTGAAAAGAAAATTTATTAGGATTTTTATTGGCTGGTTGACTAGAAATTAGCATCAACTTTTCTGTTCTGTGGTAAAGCGGACAGGTTAGTAAGATGGAGGCTTCCAGGACTCTTCTCATCTTTGTGTTAGGCGACAACACGACGCCGATTTGGTGAGAGGGTTTTACACCGTATTGTTTACACCACGGCTCTATGTTTTTTAAGATATTTGTGTCCTTTCCTAGTTTCGTCAGCTTTGCTTGTGTCATGTGACTTCGAGGAGGGTTTCCTGCCGTATTGGACTGGCTTGGTTGCAGCGAAATAATTTTACGTACAACATAAAATTCAAACCAAACGAACTAAAAAAAACTACGTGGCTTGCTAAAGAATGTAGATCATTCATTTTGACTGGGAAGACGTTCCAGTACACGACGTGGAGCAAGAGTCATCTAATTTTTTTTATTTTTCTCATTTTATATAAATTGTTTATCAGTTTTATTTTCTTATTGACTTTATTGGTTTCATCTGATAATTATGGACGTCAACGTCTGCTTGGCTGGGATGTTGGACGATGTATCTCAAGAAATCAAGAACTCAAGCCCTTGGGCGCCATTTACTCTTGCTATCAGAAGAAGATTGTTTGTTTGTCTGAATTCGAGTTACACCAAGCAAAGGAACATATTTAGCTTTAAGGAAAGTTGCGATTATTAGTTGACTATTTTAAGGAAGAAAGTATTAAAACGTTTAAAAATCGTGTTCCTCATGTGACCTTATTTATTTATATCACCGTTTCTACATATTTAAAAATATCTTGATATAAATAAAACTGGTATCTTAGAAACTCCAATAAAGTAACATGTGCTATCCACCAGAAAAGCTCTCGTTGTTGATTTTATATCTGATCCTGCTAAGTTCAGAGACTGCCCACAAGGCGCGCACTTTGATATATGAGGCGGGCGTTTGGGTGGGAGCCTCCTGTACCCTGGTGCTCTCTTTGTTTAGGGGCACAGAATGCCAATTTGTTGTGGCGTCCTGTTTTGTTAATGTTATGTAAATGTTTTGTCCTGTCTTGCATGTTGTCAGCGTCGTTCACGGTGGTTTTCTTCACCGATTGGACTGGCACGCTGTAATATAAATGAAATAACCATGAGTAGGGCGTAAAACCCCAATCAAATAAACTGATGGATATATGAGCGGCTCCGTAATGGAGACAAATTGGAGTAAAGAATTAAACGATATCTGTTCATGAAAATAAGCACTGAGATCAGTGGTAAAGTGGTTACTCTTTCCGTTTATGTTAATAGCCTTGGGACTCTCAGTTTAAGTCTTCCATCATCCTTACTTTATCATATTTTGTTGTCGTCAAGATTCGGTTTGGATTCACGGATCAGAAAGTCTACTTATCTGTTAATCGACTTCTTTGTCCAATAAATATGGAAGATATGGTGAAACCCCAATCTCTCGATTCACACTACAGTCGGTATCTTGGTCCATAGCAGCTTTGGGATGTTTTATGCGGATGTGAACTCTTAGGTTGTCTGCCCTTGAATACTGCTTCAGACAATAGGGGCACCGGAACATTTGTGTCACAGGGTCGTGGATTCGCTTGTGTCTCTTTAGATTCGCCACGGATTGAAATTTCTGTCCACACTGATGACAAAAAGGTCGACCATCTGATGGACTCTCGTCTGTAATAAGAGAGAAAAAAAATAACTGAAACATAGAGAGGAGACAAACAACCGTAGCTAGTTAAAATCTCAAGCCACAATATAAAGCAACGACAATGATTGGTTTCATGGATACGTATAAATACCAATTCAGTGACGTGGTTACCAAAGACTCTACTCACAACTTCACATGAAGACGCAACAACACAACAAACAGGTAAAAGTACTGACTTGTATTTGTAGGAAAGAGACAACCATTGCCAGTTTGTGTCACTGTTCCATTAAGTACAAGCCCTTTGTTAGAATTTTAACTGGAAATAATAATGTTAAACTACGACCAATTCGCTTAATAGAAGGGAGGTTATCTGTATATATTCTGTTTAATTCAAAGCACCAGGGCACGTGCGGGAAGCTCCCACCAACCACCCGCAAAAGAGAATGAAGATATGAGCCGTACACTTAACTTCAGAGCCCCGTTCTTTCACAATAAAGACAAAATCACGTGTATAAGATTGTGACATTATATGTGATTTCTAGCTCCAAATCTGATTGGTGTTGCTTTAAAGTATTTATTGCTTTTCAAATCCAAAGTAAAGACTTCGGCTTTATAAAACTATCACAAAGTATCTCCTGAAATAAACTGCTTGTTTGTATTAGGGCTTTACGATGTTTGTTAATCATACGACAGTACACCAGTCAAACGAGCAACTAGAACCAGCAACTGACAGCAAACGACGAAAAGATACAGCTGAGAAACACAGGACCTGAATTCTGATTGATTGATTGGGTTTTTACGTCATACTTAACGCTATATAACTGATATGACGGGATACCAGCCTAATGGATGGAGGCTTCCTGATGCCTGTTATATAGCTCAGAGCACCAGGACACTGGAGGCAACCACCAACCACCTGTTGAATTCTGATGAAACACGACAGTGCATATGCAAATGTATAGTGTAGGCTACAGAAAAATAAGAATTCCGTTTGCATTGGCTCCCTGACAATTTCCTCAGGAACTTCCATCAACTATATAAAAGAAGAATAAAAGGTAAATACAGTAAAACCTGTCGAAACCGACACCTGGGTAAACCGACATGTTCTGTAAGCTGACATTGTTGCTTTGTCCGTTTTATTCCCTTTCGTTTCTATGTTAGTTTGTTTTATTGGACTTTAACGCCATACTTAAAGTAAATAATGGATTGTAACTTAACGGCAACAATCAGGACACCACAACAAATTGACCTCCTAATACCCCTAAGCTGATATAGCACCCGGGCTCAGGAAGATCCCCCCCAACTAAACCGACTGTCACATGACCTAGCTGTCTGTGTATATGCCTGAATAATTTGCGAAAGATACTGAAACACAACTAAAAAACATAACCTCATAACTTTTGGACAACAGTAAAATAAATACGTTTATTTTACACTGATCGGGATTACAACAAGCATAGTATCGAGATAATTATGGTTGATATTGAAAAAAAGTGGCATTACTAACAAAAATCATAAGTTAAAGTAATTTATCAATAACTTACTGAGGACATGTCTATTTTATGGATTGTTTACTCAGCGTCTTATCAATCGACTAAACCTCGCGTGATTCTCGTCCTTGTGGTGTCATCACTAAGCTCGGCCGTGAAAGGTGTATGAATATGCCTTAAATCTTACATGTTGTTCGCCGGAAGCCTATTTGACGCCGTAGGTACAATAAACAAACAAGGCGTCAACGAGTCAACGAATACTTATGTCTTTACAATACCTAAAGTTCGATTTAGGAGCACGTTGTGTCCTGAAAGCAAAGCAGATGCAAAGCGCGGAATCTGTCTACATGTACGTTGGCAATTATCCAAGGTCTATGAAAAAGTTCCAACCAAAATCCTAATGGCGACGATCGTATCGCCCAAGGTGAGGTGCGTTGTATATTCTAGGAGTTGTGTAATTCGGGTTGTTTTAATCATGTCCCGTGTCTTTTAATATGCCCTAACAAGGAAGTCATGTTGGTTTAGATGATATATTTCGGATTTATTATGCCATCATCAGTTAAACATATGCCTTCTATTCTGTGTATTTATATCTAACTGATGATGGCATAATAAAGCCGAAATATATTATCTATACCAACATGACTTCATTTTTCGGAGTTTCTCTTATTCTATGTATCTTTCTATGAAGTCATAAAATTCACTTTTTTTGAACATCGACTCCTAGCCTAGACTTCTAGCCAGATTACTAATGTAATGGCAAACCATCCTTGTTGTTGTCGTTGTAAAAACGCTTCCGCAAAAAAGTGCGCTAGCCAATGAATCGTCTAAATTTTACAACCAACTTATTTAAAATAAAACAGAGAAAAAGAATTGTCACAGGGCCGATTCAATTTGAAGTCTATAAAAAGCCGAAAAAAATAGACAAAATCGAGAAGCAGTACCATCTAAACTTACTGGCTACTAACAACACACTATAGAGACAACTATGGTTATGTAAACAACATGATGGCCAGTCAATACCTTAGACTCAAAGACTCGACGGTAGGGAGATTGATTTGATTATCTCTTTTAGAATGGATCAGGCCATCTGTACAGTGGACCACTTCACAGTTACATTTATATCAGTAATTAAATACTTAATCAGCTTAATTGATATTTCACTTGACAGTTAATGATGATACACTTTTACATTTTAAAATGATCCAAATATAAAGGTGAATTCACACGATGATTTTGTAGTACATGGCTTTTGGGGATTGCCCACAGAAACATCATTTAGATTGGTCATGATCTTTGTTGGACAGATAGATGTCAACCAATCAAAGCGCTGTAAATAAGGGGAATCCCCTGAAGTCGTAATTTCAAATTGCACAGTGTGAATGCACCTTAAAATCCACTTTAAATATTTCCCAGCCACCTGACAATATTCGTAACACTCACAACAGCATTCAGGCAACAAGAACACCATCAATTCATGATTACAACAGCTTTTTGTTTATTTATCCACCTTGCGGAATCCTAGAAACAGGTGGTAAGTTGTTCCGATTGGTATCCAGATTATATGACCTCACAATCTTGTTGGTTTCCAAATAACGCAGCACACCATTAAAATTATACTAAAAGTTTTTTTCAGAGAAGTCAGGATAGCGGCAAAGTTAGAAAAAAATGCAATGTCTTTTTTCTCGAATTTAGTGTTGTCCTCGGGTATGAAAACATCTTAAAAAAAACACCCAAGCGATTGACTCATTCATACTCAGCATGGCATAAAAACTCATATCAATATATCATAGTGAGGATGAATTCTATGTATATTTACTAAAACCAATCACGTGACAACCACACGAAGAACAATACAAACCAAGCCCCTGCCCACAAAGAGGCGTTTTGCACCTATCTTAATCCACAAATAATTTAACTATCCACGTGTTTCCTATTTCCCCGAATGCTTAACCAACAAAGGTATAATCAAGTTACCATCCATCTCAAAATTCGTATATTAAACCTATTCATATTAGTGACAAGTTCTGAATTGCGACCAGTATAAGATTGTCACAAACTTGACCCATTGATATTTAATGATGGGTTTCATCTTGATTATTTTGGTGAATATTAAAGTTGATGATGAAGCGATTTCCAGCCAAAACGCGGCTCATTTACACCACGACAGTTGGTTATTATTTCAGACAATTTCACAACTGCTCTAAATTATTCACTCAAAAAAGCCATTTTTAAATATATATATATATATATAAATATATTAAAACTCCGCCGAAGTCTAATTAAATTGGATTTGGGCTTTGATATTCAGGGTGTTTATTGCGCATGTGCTGCTGGCAGTTATCGATCCTCGAATACTTCGAGCTGCAATATTGACACCGATAAACGTCTTTGACTGGCTCGTGGATCGCTTTGATGTGACGCTGCAGGTTTCGATTGGATACGAAGGACTGGTTACAATGGCCGCAAACATGTCGATGTCCGTCGTCCCTTGGATCTGAAAAAGAATATAAAGTATTTTAAGTGTAAGCACTACATTATAACGTTCTGACTACTATACCTCATGGTAGAACCAGAAATGGAACGAAGTTTAGCCGATCACTCATTGGTCAAGACATAATGACGTCACGATTTAAAATTACGTGCCTATCTTGAAACCGTTCAAATTCAAGACAATTATTCAACTGACATGATGGCACAGTTGATATGTCATGGACTCGAAACCTGCAGGTTGCAGTTCGAGTGCAGACAAGGTCAATTTTTTCTCTTTTTTGGTAAGCCTTATTTGGGACATAGGGTTAATTTTTTTTATTATTGATGGTATTTTTTTTTTCATTAAGTTTTATTCATACATTCAAACCTGCCCGCTTGTGACATCATAGCGTCTGGACCATTGACTGGTCGTGATCTTCTCTCCCTATGACCAGCCTTTGATATCCGCAGTAAGTTATGATTGGTGCTTCTATACCGTACTCAATGTTATTCCACTCACGTGCTAGCCCAATGGGTGAAGGAAACCACCCTAAAAGACGCTGGAAACACAGAAGACACGGCAGTACATTTACAGAATGAAAAGCGGCTTCGTCATGCCCCTTAACTCAGGAAGCAAGCTCTAAAACAAAAAAAGCTAATCTCATATATACACAGTTCTACATAGTTGAAATTTCAGGTCATTCCAAAAATTTGAATGGGTGCAAGCCCTGTGAGCGACGGAACCAGAAAGACCCGAGTTACACACCGTTACCAGGCACAATACAAGCGTACAAGAAGAACAAATCGGTTAAGGACCTCTTGGTTAAGACGAAACTCCCTTCTGTATCAGATAACACTTAACTACCCTCATCTTCATTTGGTAGACTCAGGGGTTTACTACTAACTCTAAATGATACATTTTTCAGGTTGTGCTTATTATCGCCCATACCTAATATCTATGTGTGTTACATATTCGCCACATATTTATCTTCACAATATACTTGTTACTTGTATTGCCTTTGCTCGAGATGCGCTTATAGGTTATCCAGAACAACTCGAGATTCAGGTTTTTTTTAGAAACTTGTCTCTGAGAATTTATCTAGAACATGAGATTATTTATCTATGAGCTTTAATTATTCGCTATCCCTGTGCCAGTGTGATTACTCGTTATAAAAATATACAGGGCGTAAAACGTGTTAATTCAATAAACTACATCAAATTCAGAAACCGGCCTGGTAAACCAAACAGAAAAACCAAATGTTCAAATAATCATTGTGTTTCGTCACGTGAGATGACAAAGATGGTAAGAAGCGAATTCTAAATGAACGGAAATCAATTAACATGTCGAACAACGGGATGCCGGCTGTCCGCCAGAAGGCGCGCGAGTGAAGTTGGACACCCATTCATTCACGCCGAGCTCTGCTGTCAATACGTTCAAATATTTGCTTTTCACGTACACATATAACAGTACCCCGGTAGTGTCAAAGCAGCTGAGCAGCAGTTCATGGGTCCTATTTCGCTACAGCG
>JAVFBZ010005184.1:0-12368 GCA_032466195.1 Katharina tunicata
TTAATCTTGCGAAGGAGTCGCGTAGAATATCCTCTGGGATTCAATGCCTTAAAGAGAACAGAACAGGCCTCGTTGAAGGAAGCCAGGGTGCTACTATTCCTATGAAACCTTATTATTTGGAATTTAATAATTCCCTTAAAGGTATGTGACGGATGGTTCAAAGAATAAGCATGGAGTAGTTGATGGGTATCCGTAGGTTTAAAGAATACCTTATAAATAAGCCAAAATCCCTGCTACAGCGAGATTGACACCTTTGTAGACTGTAACATCCAAAAAATCTACACTAGACTGGCTGATAGTAGCTTAAAGTTGAATATTTGGATCATATTGGTTTAAAGTAGAGATAAAGAGATTTAGATCATCTCTAGAATGCTGCCAATATATGTACGAAAGATCAGGATTTGCTTCACTGAGAAAAGTGATATTTCACTGCAGTGAGATAACACTTTTGGATATTCACTCCAAATTGTGTTGCGCCATATGCGTTTATAGTTTTCATTGTGACGTTGTATATGAATGCATGTAATTTCATGACGCAACATACCTGTGTCATCATTTGACGTCATTCTATTTGACGTCATGCTCAGAACAACGTCATCCTTGTCTGAACTCACATGATTATTTACAAATTTATCGACGATATAAATAATAAAAAGAATATTACACAGTGAAGTATATGTATGAATACCATTATATTGCTCTCCTGAATGGTGGAAGCTTCGCGTCTCCTGGGTTATCATCACTTTCACCACTCACTCGAGCAATATTTATGGTATTCACACTTCACTGTGTAATAT
This sequence comes from Katharina tunicata, assembly GCA_032466195.1. Lineage (NCBI taxonomy): Eukaryota > Metazoa > Mollusca > Polyplacophora > Chitonida > Mopaliidae > Katharina > Katharina tunicata. The sequence goes on from JAVFBZ010005184.1 coordinate 798, forward strand.
CCTCTATACATTCCTTGTATCACATGATTGATCACTATGCTAAATAAAGGTACTTAGTATCTGTACCAAAACGTTGATAGAAAAATAAAAGAAGATGGAATCCATAACAAAATCCCTGTCCTGTACATGTACAGTGTATTTCTCATTAGCTTCTAAATGCCTCTAAAAGATATTATACATGTTCAAGTGTGCGTTAAACTTGAACCCAGGATAATCAAAACAATCCACATCCACAACTTCAGAAACGGTGCTAGACGTTCTATCTTTCTAAACTTTATTTTTGGGAGTTTCTTCTCCTATTAGCTGAATATACATGTGTAAAGTAGTTTTTTTTATATTTTAAGATGTACTATCTATTTCCTTTCCTTCCCAAGAGCTGAAATACATAAATGACAAAATGCACAATCAAGAACTCAAAGGAGCTGTGTGCAGTGGTGTGTGCAGACAGGGCCTGGTCCAGGCTGATTTGGAACCCCTTAAATGGGGTTTAGGCGCCCCAAAATAATGTAAAAACACTGTTTTATTCACAAAGCTTTCAACAGTCATTCAATGAACGTGTCACATAAAGACATACATAGTTGAACAATTTGAAATTATGGTTACCAGTTACATGTTTATATGTGCAAAAGGAAAGTCGTTATGATAAAGATAACTATCAAAATATTTTTACATACAATTGTAATATTTATAAAGTTAAACATGATCAAAGAAAACATAATAGAACAATAGAAAAATAATAGTAATTTGGATATGTTTAACTTAACCCCTTTCTCACTGGTGTTTAATGGAAGACTTCTGTGCCTCGGTGCTCTCTGACCTAAAGAGCATCAGGAAGCCAATTTGTTGTGGTGTCCTGTTTTTCGTTGTGTAAAGGTACATGTATCGTGATGTCTGGGTGATGCCAGTGTCGTTTAGGGTAGTTTCCTCCACCGATAGGGCTGGTGAGATAACGAGCCTTAAGTACGGTGTTGAACCACAATCAAACAAACACGAGGGGCCCACGGTTGAAGTTTTGCTTCAAATTATTGGTTGTTGACGTTGGACTACGGAACCCCTTCACTCTACCCGGAATAGATTTGATCCACCCTAAGGCTTGGACCATAGGTACATGACTGTATACAATGGAAGTTTTCCGGTGGCTGCAGAGTTTGGTTTTTACAAGGTTTCTTCTTGATTTTCCGCCATACACTGGCAATGCAAAGTCATCATATACATGTAGGTGAAATACTCTTGAGTACAACCTTAAACACCAATCAAACAAAAACAAACAATCAAATTATTTGTCCCCAAACTTTTTACGTGGATCACTCAGGCCCTGTCCACTGCTGGCAGGGTTTGATAGAGGTTAACTTCATAAGAACCAAAACTCACATACAAAATGTAGGGATGGTATAATTTGCTGTCCTGATGTAACTCCAGATGAAGTTATCATTGTGGCCTAATTTAGTTATTATTTCTGATATTTTCTCATATATTTGTTTGTTGCAGGTGCCCAGACATGCCAGATTAATAGGTGAAGTAAGATTTGGAAGTCTGACATGTCCTTGTAGACTTTATAGTACATCATTTAATGGTAAGTAAACCACACAAAGTTGCTGCTCATGGTACAATTTACATGTATGTAATATAATTTACATGTATGCAGCTTATCTTATAATGCATATATATATATTACCGTAGAGAAAGATTCGCAGCCTTTACCTGGATAAAAATTCTTTCGTTCTACCGTGAGCCTCTGTAGCTCAGTCGGTTAGAGCGTTCGCCCTGCTAGACAAAGACCCAAGTTCAAATCCCGGTGGAGGCGAGCAAAATTTTCTTTCTCTACATTTATACAAAATTATATGTAAAGAGTAAATGGAAGAAAGTTATCTCTTCTCTGCTCTTAAACTGTTCAGTACCAAATTAATTCAATAAATCTTTTCCCAAATAAATATATAATCTTTATATTGTTTTCCTATAGACCTACACATTGTTATTCAGTCTTAGTATCAAATTTGTAATCTTTATGACTCAAAATGTCGTCTCCCCAAAGAAAGAGACAACAACACCGGTGACTACCAGGCCGACTCGAGAGTTCCCATTCATTCACAACCTGTTGTGAATAATGCAACATCAAGTTACATGTACATGTACTTCTTATTAACTTAATCATGTGGCAGCATAAGTGGTTTAGTAACAGTGTGGGAAATTCACTTTTCTCAAGGTAGAAATCATTTAACATGTTTAATAAGAAGCATCTTTAGGACTGTTTTCTGACTGTTGTTATTTAGAAGAAAAGGCTATATCATGCATCTTTAAGATTCATCATGTGTTTTGTTTTATTTCTGTTGTAGATGTGTCTGTTATGTACCGTGATGGCTTGCCTGTGATATCCTTGCCTCTACCCTCCAGACTCGAACGCTGTGAATTTACTCTCAAACCAATCACACATACAGTGGGGGATTTTATCAGATATATTCAAGATGAGGATGGGGGTATTGACAGGGTATCCCTTTATACGGAAGGTATTTTCAACTTGTCTTTGTCTGCCGTAGTGCCATGCCATGGCTCAGTTTGTTCAGTGTTCATTGACCAGATGTAGGTTGGATTCGCTCTGTCAACTGTAGGTACATTGGGGAGAGTTTTCTAGTGGCTGAAGAGATCGGGAGGTGTTTTTAATAAGATTTCTATCTGGTCTTCCAACATGTGTGTCCTGTCAGTTTCGCAGTTTGCTTAAACGAAACAAGTAATGTTTTAGTGTACTGTATATAAAAGAAGTTTCTGGGGCCTACAGAGATCTTAGAGTAGTTCTTAAAATGTTTCTTCACATAAGTGAAATACCCTTGAGTACAAAGTTACACACCAATTAGATTAATAATTTAGCAAACTTTCCTTGTATAAAAGAGTAATGTGGGCTTAGAATTTACTATACTATACATGTAAATATATCTTTAACCAAAGCCTGAAGTCAGTAAAATGGAATTTTATCCTTAAATTTGTTATTCTGTTAGCTTTTTTTTATAAGACAGACTGACAAAACAAATATTATAAGCACTGAATCCTCAGAACTATAAAAAGTATGACAAAATTAAATGTTAAATTTTTCATCCCTGATGAGTTTTGTTTTTTTTGTGCAGAGGGTAATAAAATCGCCAAATCCACGACAATTGACATATTGTTAAGGTGTGATTTCACACTGAAAGTTAACGACACCTCCTACAGCATCAGTCCTCCAGCTAGAGGTAAGTATTGATGGCTATTCAGCTAGGGCCAGTTTCTCAACCTCTATTTGATCAAATGTTTGATTAGATAACATCAGACCATCTTCTTGGCCTGTCTCTTGCTTTTAGAAATTAGTCACCATTTCAGCATACGATCGATAGCTCCTTTTATTATCAGTAGTTGTAGTACCTATTTCACACTAATCCGGTTATTCAGATTTTTGGATTTGGGTTTCTTCTCGCAACTCTCAATGACAAACGAAACCACCTTTTATATGTTACTAATTGCCAAGTACGGCATTGTTAATTTCAAAATTGTCTGACATAGCAACTAATAAGTTTTGTAAATTACTAAATTGGACAAGCAAAAATTGGTAGTGCAAAAACCTGAATTTACACATTTTAATTTAGTACAGTTCTTTATTGTTAAATATCAGGATAGAATGCTGCATATACTTTCTCCCCTAACAATTCTTCAGCAAAATCAAAAAGCTACATCTTGTAATAAAGCAATTGCCTGTTTATTCCGGGCAGTGTCTCCTGTGTGATGGCCTGATAGTGCATGTGTAATTTATTAAACTTGAGCTTAACCTACACAGTCATGTTATTTAGTTTTCAGGATTTAAATCCAAGTGAACAATAAACTGCCGCATCCCATTCTATTTTTCTTGTGTTCCTCATTGATAATTTTAGGGTTCCTGAAAAAAATTTGGTGTCAGTCCTCAGTGATATAATAATATGGGTTGACTGTTATACATGTAGTTCAGGTATCGCATTTTATATTTCTCTATATTTATACAAGAATATATGTTGTTGTTTTTTTACTTCAATGCAACAAATGGTTTAATTTCTGTTTTCAGATGGTCCCATACCAAGTGAAGATATACACAAGTTTGATGATGTGAAGGCCACTCTCAGTGAGCTCTACTCTACATTGAACATTGAAGAATACCAACTGAGAAAAGAACAGGACTTACTGCAGAGACTAGAACATTTAAAAACTGAATTACAACCTTTAGAAAAGGTAAGGCTATCCATAGCTTGACAAGTGACAAATTCCAATGGCCATAAAAATATGATTTGCTGAGAGGTCTAACTTTTTTATGTGTATGAAGGGTAGTATATGAAAACTTGGGTGACTGTTGGTATCAGCATCATGTTTCACTGTACTGTATATGCTGGTAAAATGTAAGGATTTTCTTGACATTTCCCTGCTGCTGAATAACACCTTTTGTAATTACATTTCGATTTATTTTGTGTAAAATGCCCTTGCAGCTGTTATAAGGTTGCATAGCGTACATACAACTACCCTAAATCCTAAAAAAATTGACCTCTAAGGGCACAAACTTTAAGTAATTTATTGAATATTTAAATGTGAATTTGGAACTAAAACTTAAATTTTTGTTTAATTTAAAGTCTGAACTACATAAACATTTCAAAGCTGCATGTCTACACTTCTTACCAATTGCATAAAATGTTGTTTTATAAGTCGTAAAAGGGGTCTAATTTATCGAGCATTTAGGGTATATCATATTGCCATTATGATGGGCTATAAATTGGTTTTGACATAGATATATATCACAAGGCAGTGGCAGATCAAAGTATTCCCTTGAGATTCAGACATGGCTTAAACAGGCACATCACTGGAGATAGGAAATATATGGAAAATCACATTTTGCAAGATCCCTTTGATCCATCATAGCAATTCCGGGAAATGATACATGAGTTTGATTTTAATAAGTATAGGTTTCTACTTTGAAATTCATAGCAATAAGAAAGAAGATACCACCATGTTCATATACAATGTAGAGTATCAGTTTTATATAAGCATGGTGGGCTAGCCACCTGGGGACCTGTCATTAAGTCAATTCCATTTTACCAGAACTTACAATGGAATATCTGCTTACAGAATCACTCAGTTAACTGTGGAGTACATGTAGCTGGATTTAGCAACATGGATATAGATATTATTTTAAATTTTGTTGTTCGGCATCTTTTCAATTTTTATGAAAATGCCAACTGTGTCTAATTGGCTGGAGTGCTATTACACTGTGGCTTAAAGATCTACAAGGGTTGGCTTCCAGTTGATACATGTAGATGAGTGCTTTAAAGTAGATATTAATAAATATGTGAGGTATAACCAAGCTATAAGTCCCATTTTGGTCTTGTGCCAACCATATTTTATATTTTAAAAACTAAATTGTGTCATGTTGAGTAAACAACTCATGGCTTGTCAACGTTTGCATATCTGGCGACCATTGCCATGGGGGTTAAGCGTTTGTGAGCGGGTGTCCAACTATCCAAATGTTACGCCTCTTTCCTTCAAACATTTGCTGTCATATAAAGTTAAATACCTTTGAGTAAGACTTTCTCCTCAACAGTATTGTCATACTAGGGACATATGACAGTACGACGTTAAAAACCCACCAATAAATACGAAAACTTGGTATTTAACAATATTAGATGAACAATTTAGACTCTTTAAAAAACTGATGTAATTTTAAATAACAATATCATTGTTTTTGGATTTTTGTTGTGTTTCTTCTTTATCTTCCCTTTGATTTAATTTCTTTAATCTTACTTCTAGTTCTACAACAATTAAATGTATGTATCCCAAGGTACACGTAGCTTGTCCTGGTGTGAAATGTTCCTCTTGTGGTTGTGGTCTCATCGTCTGTGATGTATCTGTCTCATTTTATTTCTGAATCCAGCAGAATCTCTCTGGGAATGCCGTAAGCTACATGTAGACACATAAAATTGTGTAGTTGGAAAGGTTTTATCTGAAGGATTTCTCAGGGAATAAAGGGATCAATACTAAGAATGTGTGTCTGCCTATACCCAAGTCCGCTCGTCAGACTAACTTTAATTGCTATTAATGTAAATGGCTTATTTGTGTTGTGATTGGCGTTTTGCAATGTATTTCAGGTTATTTCACTCATATGATTGTGTGCCAAGCAAAATCATTTTCCTAGTGACGGAAAGAACCCAAATCTTACTAGCAACAAACAATAATGACACATGACAAACTCAAAACACACAAGGTGAAGTATTAAGTATTTGAATTTTTTTTTTTTTTTTTTTATCTGGCAAAATCTGTTTTTGTGTTTTGTTAGGTTAGAATAAAAATTCTAGACAAACACAGTAGACATACACAGTAGTTTATAGACATACATAAAAATAGAACACATCAAAATGTAGTAAAAGAAAGTAATTCATCAATATTTTATGTTTCATGTCACTCTTGTTTTTATTGGCAAATTCAGCTGTTATTCCTACAGATTTCAGATATCGTGATCAGAATCAGCATATATTCTAGCTACATACAAACATTTTTAGAATATGTCTGACATTCTATGTTTGGCTGGGCTCTTTAGGCATCTGGAAGCTGAGTTGTTGTGGTGTCCTGTTTTTGTCCTGTAATTGTAGTACTGTGGTGTCTTTTGTTTTGCCACTGTCGTTAAGGGGGGTTTCCTTGTTGATTTCTGATGGAGAAATGTTTTGATTGGTTCAGGTCTGGTGTCAGTGGGCTCAGTTTGTGTTGACGGAAACCTGTTCAACGTACCCGAGATAGGTTGAAGTCTGCTTGTTGACTTTTACAGTAGTATATATAAGGGAATTTTAGATAAGAGCAACATTATCTTTCCAACAGCAAAATGCTAAAGTGACACATTTTATGGTTCTGTATAGAGTCGGTGTCTACTGTTGGAATACAGCACCGTCATATAATTATAAGTGAAATACCCTTGAGCACAGTGTTAAACACCAATCAATCAATCAACCAACACTTGGAAAATTTTCAAGGGTTTTCAGAAGGGTGAGGGGCCATATTGCCCACAGAACACGACAAAATCACATTGTATGCAAGAAATCCTCATAGTGCGGATAGCTTAAATAAAACATTAATGTCCAAAGTGTGTGCTTTACAACATGCTATAATAATGACTTTATACAATAAAGGGCTTTACGCAAGATTCAGAGTTTTGTGCTGTAACTTTGAAGACATAAAATTTATGGAACTATTCTGGTCCATAATTATTATTTTCTACTACAGTACCCATTAGGCCTGAGCAATTGTATTTATGACTGTGTGGGAGCTTAAACGGTGATCCTTTATCTAATGGCCACGTAATTCATAGTTCAATTTTCTGGCTAAATGGCTGATTTCAAAATAGTTTTTCTGTCTCATGACATTTAGAAGGAGATGTATATGACAGCCTGTGACCTTCAATAATGTGATCACGGAGAAGGTATTTATGTAACTATTCTTTACAGATACCTAAGAATCTGACATTGTGGTTTTGCTGGAGCTTCTTGTACCTTGGTGATCTATAGGCTAAGGGGCATCACAAAGTCTATTTGTTGTTGTGTCCTGATGTTTGTCCTGTTAATTTCCTGTGGTGTCTTGTGTTTGTGTTGTTATGAGTGGTTTCCTTTACCTATTGGGCTGGCACGCAATGATGTGAGTGAAATAACCTTAAATACAGAGTCAGTGTAAAATCCAAATTACCCGGTAAACAAACAAACCTATGAATCTGGCAGTTGATCTCTCCCCTAATGGACACAAACTACATGTATCAGTACATATTGGGGCCGCTCTGTGGTTGAGCGTTTGACAACAGAACCCCCTTGACTGTACCCCTGTGGCCCTTAGGTGTATAAGTATTCCGATGGCTGCAGAGTTTGCGGGTGGTTTTTACAAGGTTTCTTCCCGGTTTTCCATCATACACAAGCAACACAAAGTCTTCATATATTGAAATAGCCTTGAGTATGACGTTAATCACCAATCAAAAAACGAACCCAGTACATATTGCTGTCTTGCATCCTGATGTCAGAATGAACCATTCTTCTCGTGAGATTTATTAGGAGGCATCTTTCTCACTCCTGTTTTTCTATAGGCCCTTTGTCTAGGCCGACTAGCACTTTAGGCTATTGGAAACTGATTATATGTTCATTAGTTTTTCTGCCTGACAGATATACAGTGATTGAGTCTGGTAATGCTCTGAGCCAGACTTCCTTCACTCTAATAGCATGAACTAACCTGAGGATGTCTTTAGGGGATATGTCACCCGTAATACCCGCTAATCAATCTCTCCTCTGAAAGTCTATGATATAGCTGTGTTTATCAGCCTGTGATGTTCTCTCTTACCCCAGGCTAAACACACACTACAATCCTCCATATTTTGTCAGTGAATAGAATTATCCATAACAGTCATCAATAATTCCTTTTCGTTAACAAGTTAATCTCACGCTAGTAATGCTAAATAATAGCGGAAATAATTATGGTCCACACCCACATGTAGCAAATAGACGAAAATTGCTCTGAGTATCGATTCACTATTGATTTTTTGTAAAGATGTGTGAAAGGATATATGTATCACATCAGGTATTTATACAAATACATGTAATGTATCATTATTTGTATGCATCCATATGATCTTGAGCTTATATAATGGTTCTACATATCACATACAGCTTGACTTGGATTTTCTAAATTAACAGATTTATAGCGAAGAAGATAATTTGGCAGACAACAGTTATTCCTACTTTGTAAGGGAATATTGATATAACAATTATTCCTACTTTGTATGGGAAAATGGTATGATGTGTAACCGAGTAAGTAATAGCCGACTCAGGTTTTCAGTTCTTAACTCAGTATTCAATGAACAAGTCCAACATTTCAATTCCAGTCTAATATCTTTATACTGTCCAATCTTTCAATAACAATAAACACACATAACAAAATATAATCTCCCACTGACCAAGGTGTCAGTAGGATGCCCTTTATATAGGCTACTCACCACAGGGGGTGGATTCAACCTTTGACTTTAAACAACAAGCTAACATAATTGAGAGAGTCAGAAACTGTGCTTTCTAAATGACATTAATTATAAAATATCTCCACAACAAATTAACTTTTCAACAAGAAACATATACCGAATTGTAAAGAAAATATACGAATAATTTGGCTAATTGTCATTATTAGGGGTGCAATTTGTGTTGCATTTATGATTATTTTATCTTTCAAATCACACATTTCATTCAATAACATTTAAGTGCATGAAGTTTTAAAGTTAAGACAAACAGTTTGGTATAAATTATATACATAAGAAATTATAAAAGACATGAATAATATTTACACAAAGTTGAAATGATAGCACACCCTACATGTATGTAGTTGCCATACTATAGATGCAAGTAAAATAAAAGAGGCTCCAGAGATAAGACAGATATTACTGTATTTCCCACCAAACACAGGCAATGAAGTTTCCAGTTGTCTATAGACTTATTGTTGAATCCACTTACAGCCTGTGTGCCGATCAAACAATAAAATGGTCCACATGTGTAAATATTATCTAATTTACCATTCTGTCTATGTGTAGAGAAAGGTTGAGTTGGAGGAGCTGGCTACCAAGAGAACGGTGTTGTTATCCTGGTTAGGATTAGGATTGATGGGCTTACAGTTTGGTGTTCTGGCTAGACTAACATGGTGGGAGTACTCCTGGGATATCATGGAACCCGTCACCTATTTTGTTACATATGGAACCTCCATAGCTATGTTTGCCTACTTCGTTCTCACTAAACAGGTAAGCTGAACATTCTTTGATTATTTATTTAATTATTTAATTTAATAACATCCATGATACAGATTAAATGTTGAAAATGCTTGTTAATTTTGTTCATACCTTCAGCATAATTTGCCACAGCCGATATGCCACCACAATATTCGTTCAATCTGTTTGAAAAGCTCAGGTGATCAGCCCCCTTCACTGTACCAGAAATAGGTTTGATTCCCCCTGTGGACCTCAGATTTATAAGGGAAGTTTAGCTTTGGTTGCGGTGCTGCGGAGTGGGTTTTACAAGGTCTTCCTGGTTTTCCAGCATACACCTGCAACGTAATTTAAGTTTAATACTCCTCTCAATGTTAAACCCCAATAACATTTTTAAAAAATAAAATTGAAGCTCAGGATACAAGAGATACATGTACTATTAGTTATTGATGTTTTTTAAACGGTGTGCGGATTTTTGTGACTGTCTTGAATCTCGTACACCCTGAGCCGCAGACAAAGTGGTGTACAACCCTTAAGACGGTCATAAAAATCTGTACACCCTGCAAAAAGCGTCAATGAATAATTTATCATCTGTCAACTTGTCAAGCCTCCCTGCCTGAATTAATTTTAAATTAAACTCGTTACAAATGTGTCCTCGTCAGTGTTTCGTCTTGACCAGGATTACCTCCCCTGACCACTGTCGCTACCATGGCCATAGTGTCCAATTCTAGGGACATCTAAAACAGTCATAGTTGCACAAAACAAATCTGTCAAAACTGATGTTAACGACATTTTACTTTTATCTAAATATAGTGCTTGTGCAGAAGTTATGCTTTAAACTATGTCCGTGACATCTAATTGTTACATTTTACGGTTAGTTTTATTGAATTTAGAAAACAAAATTTATAGGCGGCCATGTTTGTTTTTTGTTAGCCGTGAGTTGAAAACTCTCTATTTTTCTCTCTTTTTTGTTGACGGATAATAAATTTTCATATTCCATGTCATAATGTTGTGGCATTAATGCAGGCCATATGGATGAGGAAATTCTGATGTCAATTTTTTTTTTAACCTGAAGAACGAAACTTATTTTTAGTAACGGTTTTGATGCCTGTTTATTGATTTTTATTCTATGTGGTTAAGATTCACCTCAAGAATTGACAATCTTGAGGTTATGTAAAACTTGTACATGATCATGTTCGGGTGATTGGATACCCTCTGGTATAACTGTGGGTGGTTTGAAGGAGATTTCAGATTAAGAACGGGAAAATTGAAATCTGTTTGTGATGTCAATGTTAATTTGCAGTTGGAAGCTTACTGTGCGGGGAAGAATCCCGCACACACTGTAAATTCCATAGTTATATGTATTGCCTTACACTCTGTTATTGCCTTAAATCTAGTCATTCAGCACCAGATAAGTGTAGTGGTGATTGAACATGGTTGTTCAATCCATCATATAAACAAAATAAATATGAAACAAATATATATATATATTTTTTTTTTTATTTATTTATTTATTCACCACAAATAATATTTATTTTGTTTGTACATTTTTATGTAAAGTAAATTGACAGGAATAAAGCGTTGGAGGGCCTGTTCTATTCCGTAATAATAAATTTTACAACAAAGCTGTTTTACGTGGAGACACACATATAGATCTATAGGAGCGATATACATGCATGAAATAATCTATGTATATCACATAAATAAAATAAAATAAAATCCCGATGACTGTATTGTAGAAAACAACAAAAGGTGAAACGAGTGCAGAATGACGTCACGCGATTACGTCGTCAGTGTTTTCCTTTGCGTAGTAATATATGTAA
>JAVFBZ010005195.1:0-12367 GCA_032466195.1 Katharina tunicata
GCAGTCATATCCTCCATCCTTGTCAATACATTCCCCAGCATACTGGTGACAGGTGGCTGAGCCTTCTGCACATTCATTAATATCTGAAAGAAAAGTGTTCTGTGTCACACTCAGGTTTACGGGAACAAGAAGGTGCCTGCACCCAAACAAGCAAACTTGGTTCAACTCTAGGCAAAGGGAGTTATGTGGTAAAGAAAATATACCAATGCTGGTAAATTCTTTCGAATCTAGACGTTAGCACATTAGTATCATTGTGTATCAATATTATAATCGAAGGTGAAACAAAGCATTAAATCATGGTGGCCTACAAGGATTGTTCGTGTTCATCGCTTCTTCGTCTTTATAAAACAGAGAAAGCACGTTCTCAAACATTACAGTCTTGGTGCAAATTCCCTGCTAGGCCACGAATAACTAAAACTACCTCTTCGTTCGTGTTGGTTGGTTGGTTTTAAATCATTCAGTATTTTTCGACCTTGTATTGAACAGTCAAACCCTGATAGTTTGATATATGCAGATTACAACACCAACTGTAACAGCGGTGAGGCCAAGAAAGCATTCAAAAGCATAAGACCTAATAATTCAATTATTGTATGGCGAAATTTTATCAACTAGGAACGCCTTTAAATTTATCTTGAGTTTTTACCTTGACAGAATCCTGCTGAGTTCCTCCTGAATCCTTCCAGACATACACAGCGGTATGAACCCTCCGTGTCATGACATTTCTCTTTTCGGCCACAGATTTTCGGGTTCTTTTCACACTCGTTGATTTGTTTACAGGATTTTCCGTCACCCTCATAACCTGCCTTGCATGTACATCGGAACTTTCCAGGCGCATTTTCACAGACAGCATTGTCATTACAGTCATCTTTCCCCTCAAAACAATCATCAATGTCTGAAAAATAGAATATTGTCAAAGACAACAAAAGATGTAGTTAGATCAATATCCAAGTATGTAGAATTGAAGGTTTTGTTTAAACAAATTGCAAATAGGAATATTAGCCATGGTATTTACTCAAGTGTATACGGAAATGAACATACCATCACAAACTTTTCCATTTCCACGGTAACCTTCCTTACATTCACAGGTGTAAGTGGCCTGACCATTTTTGCAATTTGCACTGGAACTACATTCATTAGATCCCTTACATTCATCAATATCTGTAAAAGAGAAACAATTGAGCTTGCAATCAGGTAGATTCGCCGTTATGGTAAAGGTAAACGCTAAATATAGAAATTAACATAGGCATATGTTGGGGTTAAGTTAAGCTGGGGGGGGGGTCATCTCTACCCCCATTTTTTAGAAAATTCCCTGTCCGTTGCGGGCAAATAAATTGTGGAACTGTAATGTGAAAAATGTTCGCCATACGCGATAAGTCGGGTCTGCTGCCATTTAGAATGAAGTTTCGCATCTAGGGTTTTTTTCTTCAGTAAAATATTTTATTCACAAATAGAAGCATTATCTCATACGAGGAAGAGTGTGTTTCAATCACATTAAATCCAATATGTATACAAACCGATTATATTTTATAAGATAAAATTTACGAGCAATAAACATTTTCGGATTGTACATTTAGTGCTGGACGAAAATTTAGATTTTTGCTATTGCAATATTTGCATTTGTTCATACATATTTTAACAATCAAAAGTGCGACATTTATTGCTTATATATTTTCGTGTCTGATTTATTAGAACAAAATATTCAAAAAATAATATCAAATTTATTTTGGTCTGTAAATGTATCTGTAAGATTACATCCAGTTCCCGAAGAGCTTTGACAGGGAGGTCTCGCTGCCGTCATTTTTCTAAATAAAATGTCCTATATGTGCCAACTCGATTCAGACCAAGGCTTTGCGTTGTCAGGGGCAGGTTACTATGCCGTTTCACGACGCCGTCGAAAGGTGCTGGCGTTTGACTATTCAAATTGCTCTGAACCCTTCACGAGGTCGGCCTTGCAATTTTGTGAGACACATCCCGGCACCATGAACGGGATCGTCTCAGGGAGATTCCCTGGTTTGCATGTTCCAGAATCTCTTGATCTTTCATCTGTTACATGGACCAAAACATCTTCCTCCAAATTGTGACACTGACGAGCGAGAAACAGGTCAGTTGTACTTGTTTATGAGACTGTGTGAGTAGTGGACGTTTATTTAATAATCTACTGGCGTTCCAGATGCTTGAAGGCAACACCGTACAGTTCATGTAGATTGGTCTGCTCAAATTCCACTTCCTGCGCCTTACTGTGTTATTTGAGAAGGGTGTTTATACTAACAATGCTTAGAAGAACCGCATCTTCTTGTTGAAATGTCGCCTTTGGTCAGCCAGATTTCAAGAGATCATTCATACCATTGGTTTCTTGGTGATTACGTTGATGTCTAGCGATCACGTAATGATGAACACTAATTTGTCGACCAGTGGATTACAAGACGATCCAGTGTTTATCATTCCCATTATTCTTCATCTTTCTCCACCTCTGAGATTACTTCGTACCACGAATCTATATCAATGACTCCTAATGGTACAATAAAACGCTAGAGACAAGTTAGGAAGCGCACTTCAAACGGATTCACAGCATTGCACGTGGGAATCAGTTATTACATTGCATCAATACGGGATGTGGCGATCGATATGATGCGTTCTGTCCATTGAGTTAACTAAATCCAAGTTAAACTGCTACAACATGTGACATGCACTTTATAAGTTGGTAATAATATTTTGTGGCGCTTAACTTTTCCAGGTGTATGTGGTTACAGTGCCTGTATTGCCCCAAAATAGAACATACCATGAACACCTACTGTTCGGATTGCCTTCAAACCCAGTACATACCTGTAAATTCAGTGAACATCTATTGTTCGGAATGCCTTCAAACCCAGTATATACCAGAAAATTCAGTGTATGGATTGCCTTCAAACCCAGTTCATACCTGTTAATTCAGTGTATGGATGGTCTTCAAACCTAGTACATACCTGTGCATCCACTGTCCGGATTGCCTTCAAAACCAGCTCGACACTGACAATGGGGTTTGGCGCCATCAGGAACACAAACAGCATTCTCCCCACACTTTACTGCATTTTCAGCACACTGGTCAATTTCTGAAACAAAAACGTTTTTAACATAAATTTTATGAATATGTACACCCTTGTAATAAATATACTATATTCAATGACAGAAAAAAGCACCTGTGGCAGTTATGTGATTTTCATTGGTCACAAAGACTGAACCAGAGCGGACCAAAATTATATGACAATTGAGATGGATTGTTGTAGCTTAAAAGTTGCATTACAATGATTTCAGATTAAGCAACCCAATCTGAAAAAAACACGCAAGGGTTGTGCTGGAAGTTGCCAGGTCACAAAGAATTTGAAGATGTACCAAGCCAGCACACGATGAAGCCATGTAGACCCACGTATGTTTATGTCTGATGGTGACATGGTGATGGAAAATTCATTTTATGCTGGGCCTGTTTACCAGGTTTACCATGTCTGTTTACCATGCCGCCACGTTTAGTTTTTTTCTGCATGAAAACCGGTGGTTGATTCGTCAACGTCAAACGGAAAATATTGGTGATGGGCAGCAACCCAATATATGTAAGTTCTAGCTCCGGAACCACAGCAAGATTTCTTGTGAGAGTTCCTCACACTCAGGCTGTCATTGGTGAAACTATTTATTATACACGATACTGACTTACATTATTATTCCAGATTTGCTGTCTTCACTTAAAATGTTCAAGCGTACAAAAATAAAACCGTCCCGCTGATCAGGGTTGCAAAACTTTTAGCACAATAAACTTTTGGGGTGAACTTTCGCTAACATTGTGCAGAATAATATAACCATAAACGTTTTGCATAAACTGAGAAAAATGAAAACAAAGCTGGACCTACCTATACAGATATTTCCATCTTTCTTATAACCATCCTTGCAGGTACAAGTGAATGAACCAATTGTGTTTTCACACTTGGCAAACTCGTGACAGTCGTCAGTATCTGTCCCACACTCGTCACTATCTGAAATAGTGAAAATTAATATAAAAAAAATGAGAAAAACAATAATATGCACATAAAAGATATCTTATCACACTGGCTTGAAAAAAAATATGTATCAAAGTTGTTAACCATAATTGTTTTCCGTACAGAGATTTTACATAACTTGTGGGTGAAAACATTTATAAGAGAGTGAGAAAACGCGAACTCACCCACACATCCAGAAGATGTAGCTGTGTATCCATTGTCACATACACACACATAGGCTCCCTTGGTGTTGATACAGTTTGAATTACTGCCACAGTCCACACCACCAGCGCTACATTCATCAATGTCTGTGTTAAACAAAACATTTACATCTTTATGCGGTATAACCAAGGCTTTGTAGAGTATCGATAAAATGTTAGAATCATACACTACTTTGAAACGTACATATTTAGTTTGTCACTTTGTGTGCCTTCTGGAATAAAAGAAGCAATTTGCTTAATCATAACAGGTAGTTTTCTTTGTGATTTACTATGTACTGACTTTTATTTCACGCATGACATCCATTACAGTATTACTTCTGCAGAGAATAGAGTAACGAACTCCCCTTACACACCATTTTCTTATAAATCTTTGATATTCTTAAGTCTGTTACATAAAAGGCATAGTAAGCCGCAATAATGTTTATTATAAAATGCTTTCAAAGCTGTAGAAGAACCAAGTTATCAACCCTAACGCTAAGCGGTTGCTTTATTAGCAGACAAAGATGTAATTGTGCTTGATCCAAAACTAGATATTATCTCTGATATTTGAAATTTAGCTTCATAATTTGTTCGAAGATGAGACAATTTAAGGGTGTTTCCAGGAGCAATCCACACTTTGACAACTCTAGTTTAAGGCTTTTATTTTCAGTAAAAAAAACCCTGAATACAAACAAACCAATTAATCCTAACGCTTAGCGGATAGCATACAAAGCATTAATTGTGCTTGATCCAAAACTTGATATTATCTTTGAAATTCAGCTTCATAATTTGTTCAAAGATGAGACAATTTAAAGGTGTTTTCAGGGGCAATCCACACTTTGATAACTCTGTTAGTTTAAGGCTATTATTTTCAGTACAAAAATACAGGCATAGCGTACAGTTTGTTTGGTCTTATTAAAGTTTTAGGGATAAGACTGCGTGTACTGGTAGCCAACGCTCCTTTATAAAAAGAGTACCTTAAGACTGTTTTCAGGAAATTAACACATCTAGGTTATAATCTTCAGATAGTCTAAGACTGCTTTCAGTAGTAACCTCACACATCTAGGTCATAATCCTCAGATAGTCTAAGACTGTTTTCAGGAAACTCACACATCTAGGTCATAATCCTCAGATAGTCTAAGACTGTTTCCAGTAGTAACTCAAGCGGCTTGAATAAAAACGATGGTACAACTGTATGCAATAGTAACCCATAGCTTGGTCTACACGCATACATTGAATGGTTGATTCAGTTTTTACTCACCAACACACGTTTCTCCTTCCTTCTTGTAGCCTTCCTTACATTCACATTTGTATTTACCATCAGTGTTAACACATACTGTCAAGGTTGGACAATCATAAGTCTTTTCTGCACACTCATCCATGTCTGAGGTTAAAGAATAGGCAGTTGGAAAGTGAAAGTGTCAGGGATTTTGAAATGAATTAAAGGTTAAAGTATACTGCAGTTTATCTTTAATAGTGGTCATTAATAATACCTAAGTTATAGAACAAGACATGACGAGAACGTTTTGTTTGACAAATTCATTGATTAGGCAAACCACTCCATCGAACTTTACTTATATTTTAAACTAGTTTATTGCTCGAACAGACAAAACAGCTTACTTTCTTACGATACAATGACATGATTATCTTATTTACAGTTCATGAGAGGCACGTTATTTCCTCTAATGAATTCAATTTTGTAGTGTTAAATAGTATACCTGAGCATTGTTGTCCCGATCCCTTGAAACCTGTTTTACATTTACAGGCAAATCCGCCTGTTTTGCTGGTACAGTCGGCATCATCACTGCAGTCGTCCTCTTCTCTTTCACACATGTCGTATCCTGGTGATATATGATGACCACACATTTATATAGACACCAAGAAAAAAAAAACATGTATAACGCTTTATTTCCGACTTGTGATATAAAATGCGAATGAAGTTATATATGCTATGTCCTGAAACGATGTCTAGTGGTTTAGTTGAATAAATATTTGAAAACAGACCTATGTTTGATGATTACAATTTTTTGCAATATATCAAATTAACGAGCATTTGCTACAATCAGATTTTAGATAGGCGCGTTTATGTTATGTAAACGTATGGAAAAGCCAGAGCAGATCTCACTGTGGAGAATAAAGATAACAAATATGCGCCTTACCTCCCCTTAGATGGGTAAAATATGACTTAAGTAAAGTATCGTTTTGATGTATAGACCGAGCTTGTGTCACAACGTTAACGATTCGTCGTCGCATTGCAGTGGATTAAATTTCATTGCTGAAGGCGTTGATATTACAAACAGTACTGTATAATTGGTATCTGGCACGCCACTTGTACGAAGCGCCCCTGGACAGTTTCAAAGTCATACGAACTATCAAATTGTAGCGAGAAAAGAGTCTTCATATATATTTACTGGCATTTATTATCCCAAATAAGAAGCACAAGCTTAGTGAAATGAGTTGAGTATATAACGGACCACTTCGCATAAGTGAAACTTGGGCTATATAGGTACTAGTAGGTCATACTATAATCTCAGGCGAAAACAATAAAGGGGCATTGTCAATTTCATACATATAATACCACCATTTCTTATGGTATTAACGGCAGTGGGTTTGCATTTGTGAGGAGATATGCTGTTGCGTGTACCTCATCTATAAGACTGATTTGAAGACTTTTGACGCGGGTTGTGGATGATTTTCCCAGGGACTATTTCCGTAGATATTCCACTGAACAATCACGAAGGAGACTATAAATAATTACCCATATAGATCAATCAATTGATTTCAGGTAACTCGTGCCACTCATGCTAGTCATTGTCTGTGTGTACAGGACACAAAATACACAACCCACCTTTACATTTGTATTGTCCATCTTTTTCAAAACCTATTTTGCAGACACATTCGTATCCACCATCCTGATTGAAACAGTCACAGTTTGAAGGATCACACTGATGGCCGCCTCCACTTGGTGTGCTAGGATCACACTCATTGATATCTGAAAAAGTATATCTTCATTAATTTCTTTGGTGCTTAATGTCGTACTCAAAGGCAGTTCACTTACTACTTTGCCATGCCGGCTAAAGTAGAAAACCGGAAATTAAAAATCCTCGTAAAAAAAACCCCGTGATCTCCGCAGGTACCGGGAACTGTTTCTCTTATATATCCCAGGTCAACATGAGGATTTAAGCCTATACATACTAAATGAAGGGGTCTGAAAAGGTAGTTAGAACAAATGTCATGCAATACTGTACATCATGAAGAAAACACATGTAGCGGAAGGAATGTTGAAAGGGAAGGTTATGCCTAGCTTACCGTCACAATTTGATATTCCATCTCCAGAGAATCCCGCCTTACAGGTACAGGTGAAACCTTCAGGTTTATTATCACACTTGGCATTCGGGTGACAGTTATGGGTTTTAGTCTCACAAGCGTTCACTCCTGCAATCATAAACAAAACAGTCCATCAGTTATTTCATTGCAACATTACCTTTGAAGGCACGCACAATTTCAATTCTCTTCATTTATAAACAATATATATGTTAAAACACAGCTAACGAACGAGGCTTACTACCATTACCTATTCCAGGGTTCGAATCAAGGAATCTCTTCACTTAAAATATATATTTATATGCCAGATCCAGATTTCAGAATAACCCAAACAATAAACACATTATCTTCTGTGTGTTAAGATCTGGAGATCCCCGGGGCAATTGGAGCACATTGTGCTATCTGACGCTTGGGTTCTGACGGAAGACAAGAGTGACATGAGCTATGTGTGGCCTGGTGTTATGGTGATGAAACATGTCGGTCCGTAACGGGAAGAAGTTTATGTTGAGGAATTTGGCCGAAGCTAAGTCAGATCTATATGTGTAGGATATTGCTCCCCACATCATCACACTTTCGCCGCCAAATCTACCAACTTGCTGTACCCAGTTCAGAGCAAAGTGCTGTCTTCCATCACTGTTTTGAGGACGAAACCGTGATGCGTCTCTTTATCATATTCTCCGCCAGTGTGTTTCAGAGAACATACCCGCTACTTGTTGCACTATCGGAAACGTTTATTTCGGTGCAAACGTCTCAATACAGGACCAACTAGCGACCCACCTCCGAAGGCGGTTCGTGATGGGTTGGTCTGACACCTTCTTCAGACCAGTCACATTGCCTTCTTGGTGGCAGAGATTCATTGATGACAAACATGAATGACCAGAATGTAGCGAGTCCGGGCAGGGGTAGAGACACGTACATGTAGTTTGTCACTTCTCGAACGGTCTTGTGTGGAATTGATGAGGATATACCGATCCCATTAACAATAAATGGGGATTTAATGCACGTGAAAATGACGTGCAACTGCTGACTTGGACTGTCCGTCTTCATGGCATTCACTAGCAATGTTACGATCGGCAGGATTCAGTTTCCGCATTTCACCGTCCCAATAAGTCGACAGACATATGCTTAAATGTTGAACAAATTTGGGTTTGTTATAGTCCCTGACACTGCACATGATTATCACATGTTGCATCTGTTTTCGGCTTTAAATGTCCATGTAGCCTTATTACGGGAAGTCCTGTACCAGACCAACATCAGCTACTAAGTTACTAACACTTGCGTCTGGGCCCTACACCACATAAGGAACATGTGACAAAGATTTTTAAATCAAAATATTGCATTTGTATTGAGTGTTACATTCAAATCGAATCAACATTTGGATGCCCTCTACGCGTTTCTTCGAGTGTATATGTATAAACGTAGCTAACGAACGAAACTCTTATTACTATTATCCAAAAAAATGTCTTACTCTTGCATGTCTTTCCGTTCCCCTCGAATCCTGGCCTACATGTACAGACGGCATTGCTACCTTCATTGGTACACACAGCCTGGGCATCACAAACACCTGGCTCATCACATGGGTTTATCTCTGGTAAACAGAACAGAGAAAGCGAGGATTAATTTGTTGTTTTATTCACGACCATAAAGCTGTTATTTGTTTACCTCTCTTGTCGTACTTCAAAAACAAAACTTTCCAAATCTATATTGTTGATTACATACATTGTCGGCGCTGTTGAAAAGACGTATTAATTCCAACATCAAAATATAAATTTCTTGTGACAATATATTTGAATTTGTACTGGTCAAACTTGTAATAAGCAACTAGTAGAAAAATAACCATATAAGTTGCATTTACTAACAGATGTGAGATGATGTATAAATGACAATTTCTTCATATTTCCTTAAAATGTATTTCATAGAGAGGTTTGCAGTCGGATTTGACAGCATACTTTTTTAATTTACATTACTATCTGTATTATCTTTGAAAAGCATTCCGTCCAAGATTACCTAAACACATCTTCCCGTTTCCTTTGTATCCTGCAGAACAGGTACATGTGTAGCTTCCCTCATTGTTCTCACAATCAGCGTAATCACTACAATCATTGTCATATTCTTCGCCGCATTCGTTAATGTCCACACACGCCTCTCCATCCCACTCAAATCCACTCAGACAGCCGCATGTGTAGGAGCCTTCGAAGTTGAAGCATTGACTGTTCAGGCCACATTCAGCTGTTCCCATCTCACACTCATTAATATCTAGGTGAAAATAAAGCAGATACCGATAAGGATCCGAATTATATAGTCCGTGTTTACGTAAGGAATCAACATAATAGATTTGCCAATTTCACGTAACTTTTCATATACATTTATATAGCTTATATGGGTAAGAGTTGTTTATTCGAGTTGATGATGTATTCTTAGGTTTTCAATTTGATCTGGATTTATTTGGCGATCTTCGTATATGTTCATGTATTTTGACTGCACCACATGCTACTTGTTCAAGGACACCATCCTAGTAGGACACGGTAAATAGACTCTGACAGGATACAATACAAAAGCAAGAGGCCAAAAATGATATCACAATCTTAACTACGGAATACCGCGTAAGATACCACGATAGATTAGCTTCCCGCTGATCCCACGCTCTATGAACACCAGAGAAGAACACGAAGATACCAGACACAACTATCAATGAAGTTTGACTTACCGGAACAAAGGATTCCGTCACCTTGATAACCCTCGTTACACTCACAGTAGTAGGCACGTGGAGTGTTAAAACAGGTAGCAAACCTGTCGCAATTATTACTGCTAAACGATGCACATTCGTCAACGTCTGGGGGAAAAACAGGTGAAACTGTATTTGCATGAATGTAATTTGCACAAAAAGCAAACATACTCTCATTGTTATTATGATTTGCTATGGGTTGTGTTATATTAATTTTCCCATTTAGATTTTTATCCGACCACCATCCATTTCACGACGGAAAATTACCGCTTATCAAAACATACTATTTCGTGATGATTGTATGACCTTATCTTTGACTGTGTTTTAAATACATATTCTTATTAAATTACTTCATAAGTGGACAGTGTTCTTTTTTGGCAGATAGTATTTTTGTGTGATAATCTTCTCCAATGTAAGCAATCGGTAAAGATCACTTCAACTATACCTGGAGCATGAACAGCTCCACAAGCGCCATTTTCGCCTGGTTTCCCATCTTCACAGATACATTCATATCCTCCATCATAGTTCCTACACTCTGAGTCGGATTCACAATTATTAAGTGACGCGTCAGAACACTCGTTGATATCTAATAACAGAGACACATACAGAGTGCAGTAACATATGATAGACTTACATATAGGCCTCCATTTAGTTTACTGTCTGTTTAATGTAAAAACAGCTAGGCTTCCATTATTTTATTGACTGTTTAATGTAAAAAAAATATCCATCATTAAATCCTTTCTGATGTCATTGCGGTTGTATCCGTACATTAAGTGCTGAGTTTAAATTAAATATATCTTTACATAATAATGAGTTTTATAGGAAATATGGAACTATGTGTATCGAAAGCATAATTTAGAAATCTTATTAGACTTGAAAATTAGTATTGCCTACCTTTACAGAGTCCATCAACTTCTGTATATCCGGTGGAACATTCACAAATTAATTCACCGTTTACATCGTTACAATCCCCGGCGTTAACGTCTGCAAATTAACGGCACTAATTATTTAATTGTCTGAATCATCATCATCCTGCAATCCTGCATTTTAACGAACGTTTCGACAAAGTGTCACTATTTGCGAAATATGTGACCAATACACTATTAGTATATTGAAGCGATGAGATTGTATCTACCACGTTTTATTCAAATCTTCAACTTCACAACAGATCTTTGATTGAAACTGCATTTGATCATCATTATTACTCTTTATCATTACGAAAATAGCAGCTTTTACGATCTGTATATAGAACATGAACAAAATCGTTTGTAAGATTTTTTAACAAACTGTGTTAACTGACAGTAGTATAGTTGTGACATACTTGTACATTGCTTGCCGTCTCCTCTATAACCAAAGTTACAAGCACACTGATATGTACCATCCAACAACAAGCACTTAGCATTGACGTCACAGATATCCTCCATCAGACAACCAGAATCCACTGCACAATAAACAGAAGAAAAAAATATATCAAGGTTTACCGTATACAGTCAAAGACTAAAACCCGATTCAATACAGCACGGGCATTTCACCTGCTTTTTATTGTCAGCTAATTAATATCTGTCAAATTGTGCAATTTTAAAAAAATAATTAGCAATTCGTTGAAGGCTTAATATCCTTTAAGACAAAAATCAATTTTAACAGGTTTAAATCAAATTAAGTATTTTAAAGAATACAGAGGTTAGCAATAACAAAATCCAAAAGTGATATTGTCAAAAATATCAGGTAAAGAAAACTGTTATAAAAGTAGATTAGCTAACGATAATCTGTTGACAGAGGTAGAATGTTCTTACTGCCGCATGTCTTGCCATCTCCCTTGAAACCTTCCAAACATGTACACATGAAGCCGCCTTCTAAGTCCTGACATGTAGCATCTTCTGAACAGTCGTCAATTCCATTAGCACACTCGTCGATGTCTGGGTAATACAGATTATATATCAATACAATTAGATCGTCTGATAGGTTTAACAAAATAGATTTATATTTCTCCTTAAATCATATAATATACATAAACAATATTATATAATTGTTTATAATTGTTTGGTTGTAGACTACACGAACATCAATAAATAGGTCAGAGCAATCACAACACTTAATTTATTGATGTTTTATTA
>JAVFBZ010005206.1:0-10328 GCA_032466195.1 Katharina tunicata
TTGCCCACACACACAAAATGCTGAAAAAAAGCACTGCGTTCTTTCAATGTCAAATATCACAAAGTACTCCTTATTCGGCAATTTTAATAGAAAAATTCTGTCCCTTATAAAATGACTGACCCAATGTAAGCCTAGTTTTTGAAAGTCGGGAAAATCAAAAATTAGATTTAATAATGAAAAACAATAGTTTGAAAGAACACAAAAAAGAAAAGTGCAATAAGACCAAGGTTTAAAGAAGTACATGTGGTCATGATAGTATGTTGTTATAGACTTACTATAGTAATTATACAAGTAGAGGTAATTATCCATATGTTATACAAGTGACTCTTGTTTTAATGGATATGACCTAATTTGTTTAACTTCTATAGACATCCTGGAGTCTGAGATCTCCTTTGGGATCTATTGACATCATTTTGATGTTAAGTTCCGAAGGTTGAACATGAAAGGATGAGTGGGTGGTTGTAAAAAGCCTTCTACATGTACATGCTGGTTTTCTCAGAGATAGAGCCTTTGGAAGCTGTTCTGGTTTGATGCTGAGGCAATAAACATGCTTTGCCATTATTTAATGCCAGTTGATTCCTTTTACCCCTATGGATGATATGCTGTCATATAAGGGAACTATTTGTGGGGTAAAATAAAACCCTATCAAGCATAAGAACACTATGACCCCAAGTTACATGTACATGTAGTATGTCACCACTGATATATCTGAAGACTTTGGTTATTTTCCCTCAAACTAATACAATCAACCCAGAGATATCCACTGGTTACTTGCCTTCAAATCTAACACACACAGATCTTTGAAGGCCACTTTTTTTTGTGTTTTGTGTTTTTTTTTGTTTTTTTTTATATCTTAAATCTTCAGTAAATTTGTTAACCTTGTTTGTTTGTTTGGTACATTTTTAGAAATGTACTGTTTTTTTTATCAAATGATCATGTGAAAGGTTTTATTGATTGAATTCAGGCAGTTTATCTAGTTTTATTGAAGTTCATCGTTGATTTTGAAATGTATAACATATCAGTCCCTGAAGACTCTTTGTTTATTTTATCTCCTTTTGGCTGGATCATTGAATCTGATCTATCACACAGTTGTGAGGCAGAATAAAATTGTTCCAGGCACTATGTATTATATACGGCTGATAACCATTATCAACTGGTACTTACATATTAATGGGAATTTATAACTGTATTGGCATAAAATTGCTATCAAACTAACAAATCAATAACTGGTTACTCTGGTGACATTCTGTTCTTTAACTCATGACTACATTGATCCTATCTGTTTGTGTGGAATTGGTTAATAGTCTTTATGAGACCCTTCACATCTGTGTTTACTATTGATTGTATTATTAATAATAAGCAACATAGGTTCACTCTTGTTACAGCCAAGTTTAGTAAAGTGCGTTACTACAAGATGTGAATTAATACCAGATTGTCTAGTGTTTTTAATTACTCTTTCCCTCCATCCCAAGTCATACAAAGTTCTCGTATTATTATTATTCGTTCGAAGTACATAAACTTGAAGTTTGACTAAACGCCAGGCAAAATTATCATGAAGCATAACTCGTGATTAACTTGATATATATGTTTTAAGCATTCCCTTCTGTGAGTGGACATTTTACCGGTAAAATTAATATTGTTTATTAATTTTATTTTGCTCTTATTTTTTATTTTATTTTTTTCTTTCGCTTCTCTGCTCCATTACATGTACATGTATTTTTAATAATTTTTTAAAGTGTGTATACAGTGAAAAAAAAAATCTACACAGGTGATTGTTTACATCTAGATCACAACAAATTGTACGCTTTTGTCGTCTTCTGTGAAAATAATGAAATTATACAAAAACAAAAATAGTTTAGATATACCAGTTATAAAAACAGAAAAGTGCTTATTCCAGTACCGTTCTCAAGCTAGTCAATTCTTTTGAATTTAAAACATTGAACAAATTAATTGCGATGTGTGTGCTACGTAAGAAAGATTGGTGTCCAATAGCGTTAAATATTGGACAGTTGTAGTTTGTACATAATTTCGCAGGAATGGACAGTTGGGTCTGTAATAAGTATTGTTACAAGTTTATTTTTATGCATTGTTTTTCTTATTGTTTTTTTGGTGTTTATAAAAAAAAAATTTTGACAATTCCAGACCGCGTCAAATTATTGGCAGATGAAATAAAAGATGTAAAGTATAATAATTTAAAAATGTTTAATATTTCTTTTATATCTTTCTTGTCCTGCGTCTGTGTGTGATGCCAGCTTACAATTGTCCGTCGTATTTAATTATTTTTAATGTATTTTTTTTTTTTGAACTAATAAAACAAAACAAATCTTTTGCTGGTTAAATCTACAACAATAAAATAAACTGCATCAGTAAACCTGTGTCCCATAAAAGAGTGATTGTCAGCTTTCCGTAGGAGAGATACATGTAATCTGCTACACAGGCATTCTATGAGTTTCATTCATAAACTTCTTTCACAAAAGCTCATTCACTAGGGCGTTAAACCCCATCAGCAAAAGACTCTGGTTTGAATGCTGTAGCTTATTTATTTTTCATGACAACAATGTTTTATCAAAGTGGTTAAAATCAAGCAAGTAGATGGGCCCGAGTATCCTGTGTGCAGCAGATTTTTGGGTGACCTCCTGTTTTACGTTCAATGACCTCGTCTTAAATTAAATAATATTATCTTACTGGGTAAATATATCTATTGCCTATGATGTCCATTGTTAACTTTGTTGTGATGTCCTTTGTATTGATTTTATTTGCTACAAGTTGAACCTAGGGCTGTTTAATTACGTCTCCGCATCGTTAGGTGGTAAGACGAAAAGCGTCTCCATTCAACGCCATAATAGAAATGGATACGCTTAACACAAAATAATTTAAATTGATATAGCAAAACATAATATAAAAAAGATATATTTAATGTGAGTGAATTACTGAAATTTCAGCTACACCTAAACCTTTATATTGTTTATTTTCAATCTTTACCATTTTTCAGTATTTTTGTAACAAGTGACATGGTAGAAAAGGAACATTCAGCTTGTGATGTAATGTGAGAAATTAGCCTCATTGATTTTCCTACATTAATTACAAGGTGTGATACAACTTGTGACCTCTGACTCTTTATATATTATATTTAGCTGACTGGTTAATATATTGAAAGTGGAACTCTCCTAGGTGATAATTAGTGCTAACAACTTTACCTAGGATAGACTGCGCTTCACTAGTGAGAAATAAAACGACAAATACAGCTTTGTACATATTGAAAGGAATGTATCCACAAGCTTTCATGAAAGGCTATCCCATCATCAGGTATAATATAGAGATTCAAACTAGGGAATGTCTCGCATGGCCAGCGTTCTTATTAACCAATCTACAGAGGTTCAAAGCAAAACAAACACTAATTTTCACCCAGGTAAAGCTGCAAATCTTTTTATTCAATGAATATAGTGTCTACTGTTGCATGGAGCAGGTGTTTGTACCTGTTGATGTGATGTATTTATAAAATATGATCAATACACTTAGGAATGAGATCCAGCATTAGCTTTGATATCAAAAGGACTGTGGTTACAAACACTAACAGTTGTCTTCAGTTTCTGTCATTATTCATCTCTAACTGAAGACATTCACTGATCACATTCTACAAAATTTGTCCCGGTGTTAGATTGTTGTCAAGGAGATCTCCTAATTAAGGTTTCTTACTGGTGCTATTAATAGAACTTAGTCTTTATTTTTATTATCTCTTACCAACAAAGCTGGAGGAGATATAAACAATTCATTCATTCTTAGCTATCTTAATGTTTGTCAAAATTTTTCATCACTCTTGCAACTTTGTGCATACATTTCATGAACTTTACACCTACATGTATGTTTATCAAGCAGCCAACCAGAACGAGTATATTGTAACTATTTCAGGTTGGTCTAGTCAAGGTCTCTTTAGCTTTTTAGCTACATTAAGAAAACAAAGTTCACAGTAAATGGGATTGATGGCCAATGGGGGAGGTAGCTGTATACAGAAACAATACTTCAAGCAATTAATTTGTAAAAACATGAGATTTGTTCCCTTTTATCTTCCTCCACCAACTTAGACTAAAATGGCCGTCGTACAAGTGAAACAATGTCAGGACTGATTTATCAAACAGAGAGAGACTATCAAACTATCCCACTTTTAACATTTATTGTCTTATGTCAAATTATCCTTCATTTGGTACCACATATAAAATGAAAATAAATAGAAAATAATTTGTCTTCTACAAAAAGTTTGGCATAATTAAATCCTTGATTTATTTGAGCAAATTTGTTTTTAACTTCTCACATGGATTTCAAAAAGATATTCATGGAAAAGATTTAAAGATGGCGACAATGACGTCGCAGATTGTGATATCTTACACATTCTCAGTTGCTGGTCCATAAAACAATCATACTTGTTTGAACTTGAGAGTTTGATTACATTACATTTATTATGTTATCTACGAATATCATAATTGACTTTCCATTAACACATCTTTCCAGTTACCACTAATATTGGGCCCGTGCCGTGGCTCAGTGGTTAGCGAGTCTGACTGCAGATCCTCCTTCAATGTACCGCACAGGTTCAAGCCTCCCAGTGGACCTGAGATATGAGGGAGTCACACGAGGTGACTTCGGCAATCGCGGGGGCGTTTTTTACGAGGTTTCCTCTCGGTTTTCCGCCGAATTGAGTAGAGCAGATTAAGAAGTGGAGAATCCGTCGTCATATAAATGAAATAGCTTTGAGTACGACGTTAAACACCAATCAAACAGACAAACCACTAATATTCACTTGTTTTGTAGTGGGTAGAAAATTCATGTTGATGAGAAAACTTCAGGGCTCCATAGTGAAATACCCTTGAATATGACGTTAAACACCAATCAAATAAATAAATACACATTTTTCTTGTTGAGAATTATTGCTGATTTATTTGTGGTAGTGCATACTTTGTAGATCACAGGATCAAGGGTAAATGGAATTAACATCAAACACTTTATGGGAAGTCATAGAAGAAGGTATTGATTTGTTAGCAATGTTCAAAACAACAGCCAGAAATAAAATTGTGAAGAGGAAGATTACAATTTGTGATTTTAATAACTTACAACAACTGCTCTTACTACTCGTAGCAGCTTAGATAGCTTAGGCCCAATCAATCAATACATCATGAATTACGTGACTTGTTGATTGAAATCCTGTTTACCAATGTTACTGGACCTCCCTTCTGTACACAAACAAAGATTAAGTGCAGTGGACCTCACCTGAGATAGAGTTTCATACAATTTGACAATGACTCTTGATGGATTTTCTTTACCTTGTATTGGAAAAAGACGGCTTGACAAAAGCTTACAAACCAGTTCTATATGGATTCATATTCCATTTCATTTTATGAGATGGCATGTTGAGTGTTTGGAAGGATTTTGTAACCCTAACAAGCTAGGTCAACATGCTGTGATAACTCTCAGCTTAGTGTATTCTATTAAACCTGTCAGTTTGCACACTTCATAAGGCCGTAAAATTCTCAAAAGACGACAGCGCTGGTCTCGTGGGGGTTTCCCTGACACATCAATGCAATTAGAATAGGGGGTTTTGACATGTCTGTTTACTTTGTAAAATGTATAGTTTTAGAGAAATGTTTTCCAATAGGGACACACAGATTTTTGTTTGTGTCACTGAAGCAAATTATTCCTTTTTTGACTTTTCTGATTAGAATGTTGTAAGCGCGAGTCAGAAGGCAGATAGGACTATGCCAAGATTTTCTATCACATGGGTCATTCACTATGAATTAGGTTTTTAAACAATGATTGATCGATACAAATATCAATATATAGAAAACTATTTTGTGCAAAATGGAATAGAAATAATGTTCAAGCGACTTCCACCTATTGAGAATTTTAGGACAGTTGAGGTGGACAGGTTTATTTTTGGGCGAAGGCAATTCGCAATAAACAGCAGCCGCTTAAACAATATTTCTTAATTATTAACAAATATATTTGTGAAGGAATAAAACTAAAAAACAAAAAGTTTTTAAGAGTTTCACGGAAAATATATTGTTAACAACAGATAAAGCAAAAACTTTGTTAAAAGAAAGCACCGGTTTCGATGTTGCACTTAGGATTTCTTTATGATCTACTGTAACTGTTTAGTTGTCTGTTTTTCATGGGTAAACAACTACAATTATGGCGGACATATAATATCTCTTGTCATGTCGGCATTTGTAGATTGTCCACATACTTTAATCAACGCTGCGACTGCTGCTTTCTGTCTGGTTTGGTGTTGTGTTTACAGACGGTAAGGCTATTGTCTCACGGTTAAGACTATTTACAGAGAATATATGAAGACGCTTTAGTATGTGTATATACACAGCCCTAAAATCTCTGCGGAAAACCCCATATATAAGTGGATTAACAGCGCTGGACATGTATCCAAACCAGGATGCTAACAGATTGATGGAACCAGGAACAAAGTCTGGCTGGGGAAACAGCACCTTGATCAACTTCGTCACACAAAATGGAGTCATACAGATGAAGTATGCCACAACAACAAATATCAGACTGCGGATAGTTTTAGATGATGTTCTTCTTGGAACTCGTATTGGTTGTGTTTGTCTATTCTGACCAGGGCTCACACAGCTCTGACACTGTCTGGCTGCCATTAACATGCAACAATAACAACCCACTAAAATAAAACTGGGGATGAGAAAGCACATTGTGAATGCAGCAATCACATAGTAAAGAGCCCTCGGATCGTTATGCCACTCTATCGCACATATAACCTCCCAGTAATCATAGTTCACCCAGGAAAATGCTGCGGGCACACAGGCAAAGAGAATCCCTTGGATCCAGGTGTATCCTATCATCATACAGATCCGCTTACTTGTGATCCGCGTGTGGTAATTTAGGGGGTGAATCACTGCCTGGTAACGATCTACACTGATAAAACACAGTGTCAACATTGACACTATTATAAAACAGTAGTTAGCAGAACACACAATATCACAGAGAAATGTCCCGAAAGGCCAGGAATTGTTGGTTAAACTTGCAAAGGCAGAGAGCATGACGATTGAAGCACTGAGTAGATCTGTCATAGCTAAGTTGAGGATGAATTTATTGGATTTGTCTTCGCGGAGATTGTGGAAAAAACACACCCCACTGATGACCAGGATATTGCCAAACAATGCAAGCAGAAGAATAAGTAAAAGAAACAGTCCTGCTATTGCATTTTGGGTACTATTCCTTTCATGTTCAAATGTGGAGATCATCTGGAAATTTCCTGTAGTATTCCATCTTTCCATTGCACCAGGCAGGGTCTTTACTTATGAGCCTAGGGAGACGCCTGTAAAATGTTCTGTTGGAGTTAAAATAAAGAAGTCATTAGCTCTGTAGTCCTGATTTAGATTGTTAGTTAATGGGCTCATTTTTCACATGAAAATTTCCATTAAAAGAGATGCTGTTGTTGTGATAGATTTCATGTAGTTGCGGACGGTCTTTCAAGATTTATCGCATTTGATAATAATGACTAAGGGATCAACATTTAATATGATTTTGGTATGCTTTGAATTTTCTGCTCATAACCATTTTAGTAAACCCAAAAACTTCATTCATTCTTTATGATTACATATCGCTTGAAAAATGACAATAAGTTGTAAAATGACAAGAAGTTGTAAAATGACAAAGAGAAAACAATATCTTCCGTTGTGAATTAAATCTTTAGTTTGAAAATTGTAAAAGTTACTTGATTTTTATATTTTTTGTTTTTGTTTTGTTGATAGTATCCAAGCTAACCAATTGTTTTTATTTTGAATACATATTGCATTGTTCTCAATTGATACAAATGTATCGATAGATGGAATGTATACATGTACATGTATATGCAATAGCTGTTAACAAAAATATGTGCAATACTTTCCATCAGAAGTTATATCAACAGTCACGGATCTGACCAATATTACAAAATATATATGCAAATTAAACTTAGGACTAAAAATGCAAAAAATATCAAATATGCATTTTTAAAAAACATTACCAGACGATTAAGATGTGGTTCTTTAAACAGTTAAATCATTTGTCACAATCTCCTGATGATAATGTTATAAACAATACAAAATGAGCTGATCTTTTTTTCAGAATTACAGTACTTATGTATTATGTTAAACACTGCAGTGGAACTATACTGACCCTTAGGGTAGAATTGACTCCACTTAATCTTTTTAAGTCTGTTTATATTGATTAAGTATTCAATCCTCCGATTGCCTTATCCCTTGAGCTAAATGTGAAATCATAAGTAGGAGCAAATAATCACTTTACCTTTACGCCAGGGACTGTTAGACACAGCTGTACATAGTTACATATAAGAGGAGACTTCTTCGTGGCACTCCTACATGTAGTTGTCTGATGCTGTCATGATTGGTCATCAGACCACAATTCAAATCACCATGATCCATGTGCCTAGTTCAGTCTAACTAAGTGGAGTCATTGATTGGGAGACTGAGTTTGGAACTAGGCGGGCTTATTTTTCACCTGTGAATGCACAGGCGTTAATAACCCCCTAAAGAGCCTACCTCAGAGCCATTACCATCTTTCCCTATTGTCATTGATTTCCTATTGACTAGCTGTTAATTACCATTAATGTATCACCTGACTTTGTCTAAGCTCTTCTCTAATAATCCTTGGTAATACAAGGTTGAAAGAAACCTGAGTGCTTAGCTGATTCTTATGATCAGCAAAACATATGA
Organism: Katharina tunicata; assembly: GCA_032466195.1. Taxonomy (NCBI): domain Eukaryota; kingdom Metazoa; phylum Mollusca; class Polyplacophora; order Chitonida; family Mopaliidae; genus Katharina; species Katharina tunicata. Next base: position 8,736 of record JAVFBZ010005206.1, read on the forward strand.
TGTTCCTCATCTGTCAAACTTCTGAGGAATCGAGCAAAGCAAAAGAGATATGTAAATAAACTTTAGAAATAGAACAATGTGGAAAATAGTAATTAGAAAAAAATTAGAACCCAAGTAAATTACTTAAACTGTTTCTCCGCCCAAAATTTAAAACCTTTCTGGCTTTTGAAGATTCTATTTTTTGTTTATTATATTTATTATTTTAACAACTGAAACATGTTAACACTACTGACAGAAGCTAGTCCTTTTCATTTATACCCCTTTGGCGGGTGACATAGAAATGGGTTTTGTCTGTCAGTAGGCCAGTCCGTATGCCAATTACATTACATTTCCAGATATTAACTACAAACCCCCTTGAGATATCTTTATGAAATTAGGTACACAAATCACAATGAAGCAAGAAATTGAGAGAAAAAAATGCAGTTTTATGTAAACAAGTTGAATTAAGAAATAATTGAAGTTAATCTTTGGAGGTTTTCCTGAACAAAATTGCAAAACTACTTATTTCTTTAAAAATTTGGTACACAAGTCAAGAATTAGCTGAGCTGCTGGTTTTTGATATGGAAATAAGTTGTGTCTGTGCATCCTTCTGAAGGACAGAGTATCGGTAGCCTCCCTTTTAGGAGCATAACTGCAAAACCACTTGAGGTTACCTTTATGAAATGTGGTATACATTTGAAGCAAGTGGTGAGCAACTGCCTTACGATATTTACATATTTAAAAAAAAGCTGTTTCCATGGAAGCCGGTTTAATTGAGACAGCCCCTACAAAGATGGCCGGTCAATATTGATCAGTGTTTTTTTATACGCCCAATGAAAATCGGTCGTATTATGGTACGACCGGCCGGATGGCTCCAATCCCTTTCCGGAGCAGAACTCTAAAACTATAAGGCCTATCTTTGTGAAACTTGGTAGACACATTCACCATAGGTTGTAGCTGTGACTTTTACTATTAGGGATTCCCCGTTTTTTTTTCTTCCTTATTTCTATAGATACAAAGTTGGACTATGTCATAATCAGAAGTGAATTTTGTTTCCGGAGCAAAACTAGAAAACTATAACTATAAGGCTTAGCTTTATGAAACTTGGTAGACACATTCACCATAGGTTGTAGCTGTGACTTTTACTATTAGGGATTCACCGTTTTTTTTTCTTCCTTATTTCTATAGATACAAAGTTGGACTATGTCATAATCAGAAGTGAATTTTGTTTCCGGAGCAAAACTAGAAAACTATAACTATAAGGCTTATCTTTATGAAACTTGGTAGTCACATTTACCATTAACTGTAGTTGTGCCTTTGCTATGACGGATTCACCAGTATATTTAGTTTTTCTTATTTCTATGATACAAAGTTGGACTAATCAGAAGTGAATTTTGTTTCCGGAGCAGAACTCAAAAACTAAAAGGCCTATCCAAAAAATCCATGGATACTAGATGGCATGTTGCATACCATACATGTAGTTTGACATGTCTTTGGTTGCCTTATGTTCATTAGGGGTCTATATCGCACCCCACGAGGACGCATGTTGGCTTAACTAAAACTCTTGTTTATTTTATTAAGTATTAAACCTTAACATTACAAATATAAAAAAAA
>JAVFBZ010005271.1:1972-12364 GCA_032466195.1 Katharina tunicata
ATACACTTTCTGAACTGTTACTAGAATATCTTTTGAACAAATAACAAAAAAAGTGATACATTTTCTGAACTTTTACAAGAATCTTTTTTGAACAAACAACACAAATGTGATACATTTTTTGAACTTTTACTAGAATATCTTTTGAACAAATAACAAAAAAAATGAAACATTTTCTGAACTTTTACTAAAATCTTTTTTGAACAAACAACAAAAATGTGATACATTTTCTGAACTGTTACTAGAATATCTTTTGAAAAAATAACAAAAAAATGATACATTTTCTGAACTTTAACTAAAATCTTTTTTGAACAATGAACAAAAATGTGATACATTTTCTGAACTGTTACTAGAATATCTTTTGAACAAATAACAAAAAAGTGATACATTTTCTGAACTTTACCTAAAATCTTTTTTGAACAAACAACAAAAATGTGATACACTTTCTGAACTGTTACTAGAATATCTTTTGAACAAATAACACAAAAAGTGATACATTTTCTGAACTTTTACAAGAATCTTTTTGAACAAACAACACAAATGTGATACATTTTTTGAACTTTTACTAGAATATCTTTTGAACAAAAAACAAAAAAAAATATACGTTTTCTGAACTTTACTAGAATCTTTTTTGAACAAACAACAAAAATGTGATACATTTTCTGAACTGTTACTAGAATATCTTTTGAACAAATAACAAAAAAGTGATACATTTTCTGAACTTTACCTAAAATCTTTTTTGAACAAACAACAAAAATGTGATACACTTTCTGAACTGTTACTAGAATATCTTTTGAACAAATAACACAAAAAGTGATACATTTTCTGAACTTTTACAAGAATCTTTTTGAACAAACAACACAAATGTGATACATTTTCTGAACTGTTACTAGAATATCTTTTGAACAAATAACAACAAAAAGTGATACGTTTTCTGAACTGTTACTAGAATCTTTTTGGAACAAACAGCAAAAACGTGTATACAAGTTTTATCTTGCTGCTTGTATGAAACAACGTCATTTTATTTTCGTTGTATCCAAATGTCAATTCAGAATTGATTTGTTGATATTTCGCGACATTAACATGGTCATATACGATAGGGTTTTAATGAAAAAGTTACATGTAGTAAATGATCCATTTTCTATTTAAATCGTAATTTAATAAAAACGTTTGAGATTTAAGCGACCTAATATTATTGCCCGCAATTAGTAACTCTCCATTTTATTGTAATGTCGCAAAGCAGAGAGTTTTATAATTAAACAATAATGTACATCAAATAATGTAAATAGAATATAAACAAAAACTCAAACAGATAACCGGCCAGGGGTAGTTTTTGTGAAAACCAAAAATCCCTTATGAAATAGAAATAAAAACGATTGATAATAAACCGAGACCGGATTAGGCTTGAGGGAAGCCCGTACAAAGGATCTTGTGAGTTTCGGTCTCTGCGAATCAGTCTATAATGTCTCCAAACGTTGGTTGATGAAGTTATCAACGGACAAAATTTGTGCGATCTAGGACCCTGCTGGGATTAAACGATATCTTGAACATTAACTGCAAGATAAACAATTGGGCTAAACTTGGACTAAATATATCTTTAATTGAAATATATGTAAATAAAAAAACAATAGATATGTTTTATAGTCGAAACAAATTTGAGTTTCGGAAGCTAGCTTAATTTAACAAAACATCTAGGCTAGATAAAATGAATGTGACATGATAACATAAAATATGAAGAGCTTATCAGCGCAACTTATAACATGGGTAAATAATGGTGTCCAAGGCATTCACTCAACTTTGCAAGCTTCAGATCCCAAAGGTTCTCCCAGTGAAATGTAGTGAACCTTTTTTCTAGTAAAGAAACATTACAAAGATTTCTTTTTAAATTCCGATAATATATATAAGTGGTCCACTTAATGTTGGGGCCCAGGACATTGTTTCAGCTTTAAACTGGCTCTGAATAAGATAAAAGCCGACTACAAGATATCTGTTTTTGACTTGATTGAAAAAGGATCAATTATGAGATAATTTTGTGATTACTTACCTAGGTTCGTGTAATTATGTACCTAAAGATAGACCACTTTTTCTCCCAAACTCCTGAACTAATATACATATTCTGATAACCATTGACTTTTAAAGACAAGAAACAATTGTGTTTGGTTTCGTATCTTTATGGGTTTAGTGTATCCTCAGGGAAGTATATTTGGCTATCCGGGTATTTCAACGTCTAAAGGACAAACAGGTAATTAAATGTGATCTTACTGACACGTTATTAATCTGTTCAGAATTATTGTATCCAACAACCGGAAATACATTCTTAACCTACAATTTTTTTAAATTTCTCCGCTTGATATCATATGAGCGATTGCCATATGAAATAAGGAAACCTTGTATTACAGTTAATTTGATGATCATCATAGTGGCCTAAAGATACCGTGCGTTCATATGTCTGAAACTTGACACTGCATTTGACAATATGCTATAACTTACACCACGGAAACATACCAATTGACAAATATTCCTCAACACCAAAAATTAGGTTATTAGCAAATATTCACATAACATTAAATACACAGTTTGAAAGTCAACACAGTGCCAATGGTTAAAGTATCATTATGTTGGTCTACTTTCTATTTCTAACCGATACATTAAATTCGCAAGCAGCTCTTTGAAGAATCCGGGAAGTGAAACTTGTCTTTTTATAGTAAGCTGATAAAATATTAATAAGACCAAATTTATCCGATCAATCGGAGAACGTGGCACGATGAATAGCAGTCGGTTCGTCTAAAGCGTTTTATGTACTTCACTCCGCAAGAATGATTTGCGATAGCGTATATATATCGAAGCAAGAAATTGGAAGCAACAATATTGGAAGGACATTGGAATTGGTTTTGGTGTTACGTTACTACAAGTATTTATACAAATTCCAAAATGGTAATATACAAAGGAAATGGGCTCAGGAGTTATCACAACAAGTTATTATAATCTCATTAAGTATTGTACATGGTATTGATTGTCTGGTCTCTTCACCTGTGCTTGCCTTAGCTTTGTGGGATTATATTTTTTGTTTTAAAAGCCGACTTCCCAAAAGATTTGGGAAATACATGTGCAAACCTGTTTAACTGAATTATTTTATACATTTAGATTAATATGGACCATTTGGCTAATATACCGAAGATTGCAGAGACCACATAAATCATGGAGGTATATTTAGATCTATATATACCTCCATGCACATATGTAGCCCCGCCAGAGTAACGTTAAACAAGGAGCCCAGTAACAGCTGAATCCACTCTACCACAGTGCATGCACTGTTATACTAATAGCAAACTATCTAACAAGAGAACGAGATTGTATTATCAACTACATGCAATGGCCATATGTATTATCTTGATTGCTGCCTATAATGTAACTCAATATTACGGCATGCTAAAAGAAACATTATTGTAAAACTAAGATACGTTATCTCATTTTTGGCTTATGCCCCAGGACACTTGTCATTTTCTATAAAATGCCATGTATGGCTTAACAAGATGTTTGCTAAACAGCCAAACAAGGAGAGCCAGCAAAACTCCTCCATAATTGTAGTACTACTTGGCCAGGTGTGTTTCTTCTTTATGTTGATAACAAGCATTCAGTTAATATAATTGCCCTCTTTGTTAAGCATATTCCGAAATGCTTCCAATAAAAACAGCAATGAAATATAACAATGTTAATTTTATTAACCATAACTCGAGCGCACTATCTTCCACCAAAATGTACATCATGGAAGGAAAAAAAGAAAAAAATCAATAGCAATCTTGTGTACGTTGTATTCTATTCAGTATTCATGCTAACATAAAATGAAATGAGTTGCAATAAAATCTCGACTCTCCAGTCTTCACACAGAAGTGACTGTATAGTACAACATAGGTTGATTTATTACTTTTTTCCACACGTACGAAGACAAACCTGACATATTTCAAAACAAATCGAGCATCAGTAGTCCAGTTGCTGAAGCTTTGGGTTATTTCCTGATCGACTAAATAAATCCGGTTATATCCTGATCTACTCTACAAATCAGTTGACCATTCCCATTTGACACTGTATGCATTTCCGCCATAACTTACCGAGTCAAACCCGGGGTAAAGAATAACGTGTCTAATTGTACATGCGGTTGGCAGAATGGGTGCTGAATTGTTTAATTGTAGTACAAATTCAGATCTTGTAGTATCAACTAATGCACATAGTTTTAGTACCGATCTGGCTGAATAACATGTTTATATGTTAAATTGCGATAGAACTAAAACAGAAAACAAGGAAAGTTAGAGCGTTTATAGTGCGACCGTTTGGGAGTATGTTTGGAAAGTGTTATAAATTTACAGTTTGTTGAAGAGAAAAAGAACACGACTATAATTCAGCGGTTCATTCGGCAATCTTATGCTTGGTATTATGTCCTAGTCCTTTAACAGTTAACAACCAAAGATATTAAGCATAATTGTCTGTGTTACTTTGCATACCAGTTAACGGAAAAAAATTACATTTGAAATGACGTGTTCCAAAATGGATTGTTTAAGCAGGTTACCGATTCTGAAAGTATCACATTTTCTGTCAATGATGAGCCCTCCTCATCGGGTGGTTTAACACTTTATAGTCAGTAGTTCTACATATCAGTTTTAAGTAACATGGAATAAGAGAAACTCCGAACAAGTAAGTCATGTTGGTATACATAACATATTTCGGCTTTATTATGCTATCATCAGTTAAATATATACCAATTGTTCATTGCCTTCAATTGGATAGCGTCCCATAATAATCATATGCTCTTTCCCGCTCTGTCAATTTAATTACAGAATCGTCCAGTTGATACCCGATACATACATGTCTCCCTTATTGCAGACTGCAAGACATTTCATAGTTTTTGTATTGGACAAACATGAAAATGTGATGGTTGTAAAAGGTTCAAGGTTGCAACCAAAACAGACCAACCTATGTTTTATATGCCAAGATTGAATGAGTATTATGAACCAGCAAATGCAACTTATTCATAGGAGACTTGCTATAATAGCATGATAACAGTCTGAAATGAACCTGAAACACTTGAACCTTTAAACTTGTTCATGGGTTATTGATGGATATAACTTCTGCATTTACTTTCCATAGACAGTTTGATTTTCTTGGCTTCCGATTTCTTATTTGGGTCAGACTATACAATGAATAATGTTTTTCATTTTTTTCATGCCGGATTTATGTTTGACTAAATCGGTGTATATTGTATTTCAACTTTAAAATGATAAGGTGGTTGCAAATGCATCACGTTTTACGCTGGATAAATAATAATGCTACCCAATTTGAGAATAGTATTTTGTTTTATATGCCAAGATTAATAAAAGCGCTGCTAGTGCGACGGCTTTTAAAAATTACCAAACTTGACGTTTTGTCGTAAAAGAAAAAAGACCCAATTTAAACTGTTGATTGAGGGACCAGCAGAATGGAATTTCATCGAAATAGGAGAAAAAGAAAAGAAACGAATAGGACAAATTATGTGAAAATTGGCAGATGTTCATGAAAAGGAAATTACAAAGGTATGAACATATATAATATTTCTGTAGAGACTTGGGCCATTTGTTAATTGAATATGTGGTAGTAGACGATTGATTCAATTTATCAAGCGGTAAACAATCAAAATCTATCCGACACTAGGCGTCGAAAAAAAAAGATAAAACATTTATTAAATCTTGGAAAACTGACACAGAAAAAGTATGTCAGAATGTTATTTTCCATGTTTTTGAATTTTTTTTTAACAACTAATTTGACAGTAAATTCTTGGTGATTTGATTAGGAGCAACAACTGCGCATAACGATCTGTGTTTCTTGGTTCGGACTTCGTGTTGGACTTAATGTATAGTGATCAAATAGAAGTTAATAAAACCAAAGAGATAAGAGTTTTTTTTAAGCATCGTATATGCTTATACTTAATAAATAAGCCTTAACCGATAAAGAAAGCTATACATGTTGTAAAAAATGGATTTTGGACGATCGAATATCTGATACTGTTGACGTTACAACCGTTAAAAATTATGATTAAAAATAAATAGCTCGCTATTAGTTCACACTGATGAAGAAAGATATATTTCATCTTAGTTCAGGATTTAATGGAACGTCAAAGTAGGACAGGTCGAAAACCAAGCAGAAATACAGACAATTTTGTTATAGTCGATGTACACACTTTTTAAAATCTGTTTTGGCTGTACAGGCTAAGGGTAATTTGTAAATTGATTTGTTGGTGGTACAAAATTGCCACAATTTATCAACTTCAAAAAGAGGAAAACCTGGCAATTGATTTTTTCGACCAACAAATTAATCATCAGTGCGTTCATTGAAGCCATACCAGATCTGTCGGTAGCATACGACAAAAATAAACTGACGATATCTTCGAAGCTTTGCGATCTTCTGAACATAATTTGGAAACCATTATTAAAATCAATGAATGGTAATGTGGTTTAGCTTGAAGTAAGATTTGGCTTTGTTGCAAAATTACGAAGAACGCGCATAAAATAGGCTGTTTGTTACGCAAGGCTTATAGCTTCATAAAACAGATCTTTAGTGGATCCGCAGACGGATATAGCTATTATCTTTTTTCTTTGACAGGCGATATGTCATCTCTTAGAAGAAAGTATCACAGATCTCACGGCTTCTTGGTTTTCAATTTATTATCGCGCTGAAAAAGTATACTGGTAGATTCCTGTTTACCGGATGATGAATTAGTCAAATTTTCTACTGTCAGAATGCTCAGCAAAAATGTCTCAATTGATGCTTGTTCATTCCTTTTTGTGATTATCTGCATTTTGATGTCAATTTGTGTCTGATTCTCAGCTTTTATAAAGAAAAACAAAACCCAAACAAAACAACACAGCTGGGTTCTGTTAAATTTAATCACATTCCCAGATATTATACACAGGTTGTGGTGTGAAGTGTTTTTGGTTAGACAATTAAGTGCACAGTTTTTACATGTGTAGTTGGAGCATCCTAGAGATAAACTGAAACCTCAAATCAATTACTCATACTGACAACAACATGATAGAAAGAGACACTGTATAGAATATCTTTGAGAAGGGTTTCATAATTAATCCTAGTAAAAATATTTATCGGGAATATGCTTGGGATGAAACTAATATTAGTTTGATAACGGCCATGGCCCGTATTCATAGAGGTACTAAAGTATTTCCTTAAGTTAGGAAACACTTAGCCACATTAAATCTATTATTTTCTATTGAAAAATCATTTAATTTTGAATTATATTAATATTGGAAATCATTTAATTTTTATTTTAAAAGACTCATTTATAATCTATCATTTAACATCACAAAAAGTCAAGACAATTGGTGGTCAAAGTATTTATAATGAAAAATTAGAAAATATGTTTGGAAGTGCAATTCAAGTCAAAAATGGAATGAACTCGGTCTGAGACCATCTTGTCCTCAGCATGAAACAATGCACAGAAATAGTTGACAGGAGATGGAAATAAGCCCTGTATCAAGGATTGAGGACATATTAGTATGGGGGAAAGGTTTGCTCATTACGAGTACATTTATTGGTTATTACAGACATTCAACCATCCAGAAATAGTAACAATAAATAAACTTGATAAAAGTCGCAACATTGGATTTCACTATCGCCTGGCAAAAGGGCGAATTTGCTGTGTTATTTTATTCGAATTTTGTTCTATTTCTGAATGCAACACAAAACTGTATTATCAATTTAATATTACTTCAAAAGCTATGCGCGCGCCATTGTTACAGTGCTGTAGTTTTTGAGAAACGTGTTTGCATAAAACTGGTGTTAGTTGTTTACATCAGGATATGTTTGATAGTGCTGTATTTGTTAATTGTTTTAGTCGTCGTATTGAAGACAGTTTTAACAGTCATGGATGCTAGTAATTTAACAAAGGGGGCATTTTATAACGGAACCAAGACAGAATTTAAATTTAAATTTTACCTCTATAACCTACCATTCGATGAGGCAAAATGGCTTTTGAGATTTCGAACATCTAATAACCACTAACATGTAGAGACATGTCGATGGCCAAACATGCCTAGAGCACAGCGTATTTGTAAGCTTTGTAACAATCACATTGGAGATGAACACTGCTACTTGACTCTATGCCAAACATTAAAGGAACACGTCACCCAGTATGTTTGAAATGCTAAAATTGTTCCAATTTAAAGATGTTGTAGCACAACGAAAACTCTCAGAATTTGTAGCACAATGTATGAAAGTACCTGCCATGTGATTTGTTTTGTGTGAAAATGTCCGGTTGTTCATATGCCATGTCTATGATCTGAGTTTAATGAAGGGTACTTACTGAGAACGTATATGTTCAGTACTCGCTCCTTGTGACATAACCATGAAATGCCAATTTAGCTATGCTTTTATTTCAATAATTTATTATTTTTTTCTTCCCTTAAAAATCAAAAACAATTTTAGCTGCATTTTGTTTTAGCATTTAACAATGTTATATAAACATCGGTAACAGTTCGTCCCGATTATGAACAAACAAAACAGCCTGCAGTTGGGATAAACAGGATCGATATGATGACGTAACGCTACATTAAAATAATTAAATAATTGACGAAATTTATTTAAAAATCACTTAAGATCTCATATTAAAAAATACGCGTTGTGTGACTAGCAAATAATCTTACATTCCCTAGAATGTAAGGAATAAGGGGTATTGCATAATGCTTTGCATAGCCAGTCATAATCCCGATCGAAGTTACCAAGTCACATAATTTTGTTTACCATTGTCGCGTAACGATTTTGTTAACATAAAAATATTGTCCTCGATCTGATCAATTAGCGTCCAGATATTAACAGAATAGAACTCACCAAAATAAATCAATAGCAAAGACGTCTACATATTTATTTTTCACTAATTGAATTTTTCTAATTAAATACAATATGTCGACTCTCACCTTTTCCAAAACTTGCAGTTGCCAACATTTAAGAATCGTTCGAGGAATTAATTACTCTTTGTACAAGAAGTATATGGCGAATTCCGTGTCCATTAACCGGTCCAGATTTTACACCAGTTCTGTCTAACGTCAGACCATAGTCCGTAAATCAGACTATCCTATGACACACCGTGTGGTCCTAAAAAACATTTCTCTCAAATTATAAACTAAATAAGTGACTTATTTTTTTTTCTCTAGCTTATTAGCTAATGGCTTTATATTCTGATTGCTTGCTGCAAGTATTAAACAATGTTGCTTGATGTTAAATCAAATACATTTCTTATCTTGTCGACGGGACGGGGATGTGACGGAAAAGTGATCAATCTGATCAATATGTAAAGGATCAAACATTGTCCTACATGTGAGAAAGTAGTACCTAATAAAATTTAATTTTAATTACTTTTCTTGCAGGCAAAAGGATCTATGTGTTTACCGGATAATATACTTTTACAATAAAATTAACCATACATATAGCTCAGTCGGTTAGAGCGCTGGCCCTTTTAGCCAGAGATTCGAGTCCGAATCCCGGTGGAGGCAATAATTATTTTCTCTACATTGAAAATATAAATTTATCGAAAGGATACTGTAGATGTTACCGCAAATAGACCATTGTTTATTAAGGAAAGCGTGTGTAAACCACGGAAAAAGAACAAATGGCTGATCGCGGAACACCTTAGACCCCTAGAAACAACTTAAGTTAATATCGATTCTAGTCTGCAAGAAATTACCCTAAAGTGTTAAATAACTTCATTTGAAAAAGAAGATAGAACCGTGTCTAGATGCGATACAGTTGGTAACTAGATTCACGACATTCTGGTCTTGGATAAATCCAATTTACAGACCTTAGCGAAGAGGTGAACTATTTTTATCGATTGGTTGATCTAATCAGCACCATTCGCGAAGGATCGCATAACTGTCATATGGATAAGGTTTTGCCTTGATTTTGGAATTCTTCTTATTTCGAATGCTTTGGGGAGCTTTTTGATTTTCATTTTCAAAAGTCACTAAAATATTAGCGTATGAGTGTGACATGGGCACGATCCCACGACTTACAACCATGTCACGTACTTTTCGGACAATTTTGTTTTATATACTACTACTAGTACTACTACTACTACTACTAGTACTACTACTACTAGTACTACTACTAGTGCTACTACTACTACTACTACTACTACTAGTACTACTACTACTACTACTAGTGCTACTACTACTACTAGTACTACTACTAGTACTACTAGTACTACTACTACTAGTACTACTACTAGTACTACTACAACTTTTACTACTACTAGTACTACTACTAGTACTACTACTACTACTACTAGTAGTACTACTACTACTACTACTAATACTACTAGTAGTATTACTAGTAGTACTACTACTACTACTAGTACTACTA
>JAVFBZ010005282.1:0-22645 GCA_032466195.1 Katharina tunicata
AAACAAACAGTCCTTGACCTGTGAAAAGTGTGTCACTCAAGCTTCTAGCAAATTCAGTATGATTGCAACAATAACACCGTTTATGATTATTTCATAAGCATGTATTATGACAGTATCAGTGGTAGCAGATAAACACTTCATCGATCATTTGGTATCGCGTCTCCGGTTTTGACTCTGCATCAAGATGACGACAGTGGCTTTGCGACGCCACAACCACCCCAACGTCGTCCTTTGGCCCCGAACGAAATCCAGATCCACGCTTTTCTATTACGCCGACCAGAAGTCAAGCGTTCAATTTTATCCAGCTTTCTTAACGACACTGCTTTAGGAAAAGATCGTGCATTGGATTAAAGTTAAAGACATGTTTTTTTCCTTTTTAACATTTATATAAAAATATACAAGCAAAGATACAAATCTATACATATGACACCCTAACAGAGAACCGAATCTGATTGTTGCCTGAAGCCGTTAACTTAATACGACCTAAGAAGGATAATATTATGAGATAAGTTGTCTTCATAAGGATTATATCAAAGAGCATGATGATTACATTTCTTCTTATGGCTCTTAGCATAATTTCATATTTTCAAGACAGCAACGATAATGTCGCATCTCACTAATAGTGATATTTTTTATATTTTAAGATCCTGGTCCACAGCACCATCACACTTGTTTACCGTAAATATACAGCACAAACTGGCGGTCATTACCTATGGATATAAAAATGACATATCTGTCAAATATTTGCGAAAAATATAATCGAACAATTGTATTTGGTCGTCCAAATTCAGAAAAACTGTTGTCAATCTTTTGAATCCCTGTGTTTAATATTTTCAGACATATTTGTCAATTTTAAGGGTTTTTTCATCAGAAGGATTTTGTGCTGAAACAGGCTGCAATTATTCATCCGCCCACCATTTCATAAGTCTGTCGAACTATCACATTGATTGATGTAACAAACTCTACAATGGCATAAAATCTTCAACGGACTGACGCTCATTTGCGACCGCAACAAACTGTCAATGTATCTGAAAAGTAGGTGAATATTTGAATACGTAAATAGCGCCAACTTGGTGTTAAATGAAATTCAGTCATGGTGTGAATAGAAAACATTCCCTCTTCTTTAGATGAACTGAGGAATCCTCATTTGCAAATTGTATCCATGATCGTTCAAAACTCCCCTCTGCCCCTAGTTCTTTGAGTGGCGGATTCCGAAATAAAAATGCGGTCGCAACTACACTGTCAACTTTTGAAATGAGTGAAAAATTTCCAAGACGGTGTGTGTTAAATTTGCTTTCCCGTCATGTATATTTACAAATTAGTGTAGATGCACAAATTGTCAATAAAGTTACAAATTAACTTTTGTACTATTTCACATCAAAATTCAATGTAAATATATAACAATAGTATGTGGTGTTATTTTACATCTCTGACCTGTTCAATTACATGTACGTGATGTTGGTTTACACATCTGTGTAAATTAACCAATTATTTAAATTTACAGCACGAAATGGTGTAAAATCCAGCAGGGCTTTTACAAAACAAAGTACTGTAAAATGTTACAGCGAATTCAAGTGTACGCATGTACAGCTGCTTGTAGGGTATGTTGTAGGGGCAGTTGCTCGCAACATGTGTGTATATAGGCCTATGTACATATCAATGTAGATTTAAAAATTGTCTGAACAGTTACGCTCTCTGGGCCAGAGAAGTCCAGTTAAACAAACAGGTGTTGTCCTTTTAATGCAATAAATGACTTTGACTGGAACATGTAGAAATGTAGTTTATTGTTTAACTGGAATGGATGGTTTGAAACTATAATTAAATATTAGTTTGTGTTACACTTGGTAAAACTAGTTTTGGTTTAAGAACTTTGATAATTTAATAGTACTGGTAGGAGTTCCTATAGTGCATTTTTATTAAGGTGTTAATTCCATATTGTCAGTTGAGTACACTTGGTATTACTTTACAGTAGAACTATATTTTGGTAAATCGTTTTTTTTTAATAAAGACGGTGTAAAGTCGTTGTAATTCTACCAACGCAAGGGTTTTGAATGCTTTGGGTTTGTTTTGTTTCGTTTTTTTACAAAATTAAAAAATTCATGAAAATATAGATGATCATGGTGCTGATCTACTGAAGGACTTCTAAAAAATTGCCTAATTATTCTTTGATACTGCTTGTAATATTACTCTATGTTTTACCGCAAAGTGGCATTACCTTGCGCTGTTGATTCACACTGATCTTTGGTGTACATCGACAGATTTCTTCAGAGTATATATACAAAAGGAATGAGCTGTTAATGCACAGCTAAAAGCACTAGTCACACTATAAGCAGTAAAATTACAGTAAATGTTTTTACAGTGTAGGTTATTCATTCTTAGCCCCTAAAGTCAAACTCTTTAATGCATCTCTTTAGTAAGCATACCCATTGAGTTGTTAATCACAATGTCCACCAAAAACACACCTAAGGCAAATCCACACCACGAGTTTCCCTAGCTTGACTAGAGCTATACAATCCTTAATATAATACTTTAGAGATTTATAAAGGGTGTTTGTGAGATCATTCACCTCTCTAATGCATATGGTTAGAATTCCGCAACCGAAGTATCAACTCTTCGTGTTAATATTCATTATGTCTGGGGAGACTTCTGTTGACAATAATTCCTATTATCCCTAATAGTACAGAAACACTATCAGGACAGGTACAATCCGAGTAAAACATTGAGGCCAGATTAACATTAGAAACATTCTTCTCGTACAAAATGAGACAATTGGTCATTGATGCCGAGGCCAATGACAGGGGATACCTGTACAGTCAGAGAAAATTACGGAATACTCAAACAGGGTATGTTCTCATATATCGACATCTTGATGCAACGTTAGAGCCTTAAAAAGGGCTTGCTATTGTTGTCAAAATCCCGCATAAAGTACTTAAATCATTGTAATAGGTAACGTCTCTGTTGCAGACTCAGTTACTGTCCTAAATAAGACATCTGGTCTACTATTAACTATCATGGGCTTATTTGAATTTAAGAGAAACTTCTTTATGTAGCTTGTTATTGTTTTGGGGTGAACTTTGTTTAAGGCTTGATTTGAATATAAGATTAATCCACATCCTATTTGTTGAGGTGTCCTGTCTATTGTCTTTCAAATTTCTTCTGTGTTGAAAGTGTTGTTAAGAGAGGTTTCCTTGACCCGTTGGGGTGTCATGCATTCATATACAGCTGTACATATAAGTGAAATAGACTTATGTACGACCCGAGTAAAAACCCAATCAAAGCAACAAACCCATTTATTTGAAAATAAACAGTGATGTTTATTATGTTCAACTAACAGGACATCATGTCTCAAGTACAGATCAATCGTCAGCTTTATTGTGGGAGGAAAACTGGGTAGCTTGCAGACTTACCCCAAAACCGTTCAAATCGGTGTTGAAACTTGCGATCTCAGAGGTGAGAAGGATTTTTGGATCAGAAAGCGTGCGCTCTTGAAGTTTGCAGCGTAAATGAACAATGGGTTGATGGCTTATATTTACCGAGAATTCATTGAGGAGATATCGTAGTAAGCTAACCAACATGACAAAACATCATACATGTATACCAATAAACCAATAAAAACCAATAAAACCGTTTAACTTACTCTTCTTTTCACCATTTACTGAACACCCCCACCCCCCCTTCTCCCCCTAGTGATGATTTCCCATGTTGACAATAAATAAGGGATCGTCATACAATTTCATGGACCATTCTTCATGACCACATCTTGTAATGTTTTTCGTTTGCTGCAGCATCCGTCTGCTGTACAAGTGGCGATACTACAATAATAAGAACGCAATTGAGGACGTGGTATTACGTTTTGTTTTCTGTGCTTGAAGACTGAACACGTTTCACAGAATATCATGGGAGGTGAAGGTTACTGAATACCGACGAAAACATTGAATCCAGTGAAACGAAGCATCGGCAATGGTCTCAGACAAGATGTAAGAAGCGTTTGTCACATTTTACCATGGACCTGCTGACTTTATGGTCATTTGCTGATTTAAAGGTAATATGTACCTTTAATGTATCAACTGTGAACATTATTATTAACTATATAAAAATTTGGGCCAATCAGCACATTTTTGCACAATTGCATTTGTCCACATATACTTAGCAGAAAAAACGTAGTCTTCGATGACGTCTACAGGGAATACGTCTGTTACGCAGAAGTCGATATATATGTAGTCTTGAGAAGGAGGCTAAGCTGATGATATCCTTATCACAGATTAAAGTGGAGAACCTTCAGTGAGCGTTCTAAATTGTGCGAGCAAGTCGACGTCGATTCTTGTCATAACATTCTTAAACATCAAACGGAAATTAAGATTGTCGCCTTTGACTACATCTTAATTACTTGGATTTGTTGAAAACGGAATATGATTTTTCTCAAAGTGAAATCTAATTGCATCGTGGTGACATAAACAGAAGTTCTTTAGTTGGCTAAAAATATTATGAGAACTTCTTAGAACGACGTGCCGCGATTCTCGGATCACAGCCTACAGCATTGATTCCAGTAAACAAGATATAACTAATGAATGGAGAGGATAGAACGAGTCCATATTTTAGCTTCAGGTTGTATCATATAAATCGACAAACTAGACAATAGTATAACCCAATTGACACAGACACACTTTTTGCTGAAGGCGGTTTTCTTTCTCTTTATGTCCGCCAAGACTGGTTTGCTTGTTATTTAACAATATCTCCGCTATAACAGTTGAGTAAAAGCGAAATACCAATAAAATCTGCAAGCTTCTTTTTCTACGTCTGATTTGTCTACGAAAAATGTAAATTTCCCCATGCATTGATCACACTTCTGTCTTGCTCTTAACATGCTTTGTTTGATACAAGGAAAGTATTTTAATCTTGCTTTCAGGTTCATCTGGCCATGCAGTTCGGGAAAAATCATCGACCCGCTTTCTTGAAACGAACTCTTATCGAATTCGTCGTGACGGTTGTTCTAAAACAAATTGCCGTGACATCATGGTGTTATCTTTGGGCGTTTATCCACCTATTTGTGATGCATTTCATAATCTTTAATCACATATGAACCTACTTATACTTAAAAGTGTAAATTTCCCCATGCAATCATCACACTTCTGTCTTGCTCTTAACATGCTTTGTTTGATACAAGGAAAGTATTTTAATCTTGCTTTCAGGTATGGCCATGCAGTTCGGGAAAAATCATCGACCCGCTTTCTTGAAAAAAACTCTTATCGAATTCGTCATGACGGTTGTTGTAAAACAAATTGCCGTGACGTCATGGCGTTACTTTTGGGCGTTTATCCACCTATTTGTGATGCATTTCATAATCTTTAATCACATATGAACCTACTTACACGTGATGTTACAAGGCAGCAAAACCAATACAGATAATTAAAGTCGCCAAAGGGGTAATATATTTGCTTTTCATTGCTACATACATGTATATGTTGCATGTGTTAAACTGGAAAGTGACAAATTAAAATACAAAATTCTTATACCAGTATCTAAGTCACAGAACAATCGGTTCAATCTATCAACAGTTGTGAGTTTTCTACTTTTGGCCATTATAGCACTTGTCATAAAACCTTGATATTCTATCCGAAGTGTTTAAGGATCCTTTTTGGTTAACAAAGAAGGTTTATATGTTCATGTCTTTGATTATTGAGGTTCTGCCTACAAGGATTATAACACGCACATGACATGCCTTCGCCCAAACTTTAATTGCCTACGCCATTTCATCTGTGTTTCTTCTGACTGTGCATGTCACCAGCTGGACTTGCGTGGTTACTTCAAGTCGATAGTCTGTGACGATGACCTGCATAGGTCATGTACATTGTTCTTTGTCTCGTTATCCAAGCTATATTTATAACTGATCCAAACACGACTCACGTCGACAACATCTGCGATTAGATCCATGCATACCCAATAATTAGAGGCAAATAAATCTTGCTAGCAGGCAGTACAAAGGATTCAAGTCAGTTGAAAAACCTTGCAGGCCTTTAATTTCTTGTTTAATTGTGTTGCTCCTCTTTATATATTTTTTTTATTAGTTAAGGGCTTCGCAATGACCCTTGATAAGAATACCAGCACTAATGTAATGACACGACATTATTGTTATTGACGCAGTACTGTTTCCGCAAAAAAAGTGCGCTAGCGAATTAATCGTCTAAATTTTACTACCAGCTAATATAAAATTAAACAGAGAAAAAAGTTGTCACAGGGCAGATTCAATTTGACGTCTGTAAAAAGCAGAGAGAAAAAAAACCCAGAGAAAATCGTGAAGCATACCATGTTATCTAATATAAACTTACTAAATCTTCCTAGATGAACAACAAGATGGCCAGTCAATACGTTTGAGTCAAAGACTCGACGGTAGGGAGAATGATCTGATTCTATTAAAAAAACTAAACCACACGGTTCTTAGCAAGGGTTATAAAAGAACAGGTTTATATCAGTGACCGATTAGCAACAGTATCTACTCAAGAATTGTTCGCCATTAAACGAGTATAGATCTTATGTAATCCGTTCAACATATCTGACGTTACATATGAACATTGATGCAAATGTAACACTTATGTAATCTGCTCAAAAGATTGGGATAAGAAACCAACACTGATGTAGCTATAAATTGTATGTGATCCGATAAACAGATATGAGATAATGTATATATACATGTATCAACACTGATGTAACTGTGAAACTGGTATTAACTGTTACTGCAACAGTTGTAAGATAAAGAAACTATCTGGCCACGATATATGATGCAGAATTTTTGAATAGACAATTGCTACATTAAAGATTATTCCAACCTATGCCGACCACTCGCATAAGGAACAATAATCCGTCATCTTTCCCATCATGATTCCCGGGGTAAAAAAAGTTTCATTTAAGCTTAGGAAAAGTACAACTAAAAGTTTGTACCACGGTCCCTGAAATTGTATGGTGGACTTTTTCTCCCATATACACAAAGAAGTTTCCTCTGTAAAATTAACCAGTATTCAATAAATATTCATTAACGTCGCCACAAAGACAGTTTGCACTTTATAAAACTGACAAACATTTTTTTTATGAAGAATATTTATTGAATAATAGTTAATGTAATAGACACAAAGGATATGGCAAGAAAAGTCCTCCATACATGTTATAATGGACAAATGGTCTCTAGCAGGATACTGAAACTGCTGTATACACTCTATCTACTCAGGCTTACTTTACTGTCTTGCTTTCTTACACTTTAACGACAATGTCGTTATTTAAGGTTTCTGTGAACTCTTTTCAACGACTTTAAATTAAATTATACGGTATATATTGTACTTGTCATTGAATTGATTCAGTATCCGTTCTTTTCTAAAACATTTTTCGTATATAGACTGACAACAACGTACAATGTAATTGACAACAATCTGTTCCAGTGATCCGTTCTCAAGGGAGGTATGAACATAGTAAATATATATTATAAACAACTTGAGTAGTGTAGTTTTGGAGAAACCTTCCAAATACATATAACCGCTAAAAATGCCTTTGCATAGAGCCAGAATAAAGAGTCAAAGGCTAGATTGGAACTGCACTAAACTAGTCCGAACTCAATCTACGTAATCCTAACCAGACGTATTTAAAGGACAGACTATGGTTTAGAAAAAACGCCTAGGTAGACAAAGATACCTCTTATGGAGTATGGAGTTTACGACCTAATGCACATGCAAACCTACATGTACAACACCACAAATTAATATTATTACGAGAATGGTATTTTGCACAAAACTAATAAAACAGATACTTAAAGTCTAAAAGAATGCCTACATGTTATTGGGAGAAGATTGTGGATGTGGTCATATTACAGGTTACCAGTTTATAGTTTACATGTATATTTTTGTACTGGTCGTTTTTTTAACTATTTATCAATAACAAACATTCAGTCTACCCATATGGTTGGTTTTTTTGTGGTAAATTGCAACCGCGAGGTTTTGTTCTAAATGATTTCCCATAACTCTCCTTGAACAAAGTATAATCTACGAAATCGCAATATCCCTCTTACCAAACACCTGATTATATGCCATATATCCGTTCTTAGTAAATACCCAATCAGGACAATAAAGCTAATCACAGAACCATCTCCAGGGAGTATATGGTGTTCTACACGGCAATCGCAAAACAAATATTCGCATTGGATCAGTGGTTCATTTTTAACATTGTTGAGATATTTGCTGCAATGGTGAAAGATTTAGTCATGTGCCAACTAACAGCAGTATTTTATACTGAACTAACATGACCATTAACCAGAAAAGTTACACTTTGCACCTGGCACCGTTCCCTTTCAGATATCGGAATCGTTTTGTAATTGTCGTCTGCTTATGCTTGGTCTTTAGAACACTTGTGTGTGGAAAGGTTTACCAATGCCTTATCCGGACATAATCAGCACAAATTTTCAGTGCACAGCCCTGTCGGGTTTGATTAAAATTTAAACCTTGTTCAATATCCTATAAAATGTTGGCCAATTGTGTGTTCCATTTGCTTACAACTTCACTGTAGTGGTTGAAAATATTGTTTCAACAAACCCTTGCATTTCCATGCAATTGACACGATTTGTTCATGGATGCTTGATTAAAACTCGGTCAGCCAAGTAAACTTTCAATTCCCTTGATTTTGGTCATTGTCAGAATACTCAAAAAATATAATTATTGTACGTTATGCTGGTCACTCGAAAATCTAAGAAGCTTGGCGTGTTAACTATCTAAAAAGCTGTAACAACTTCCAGTGTAATTTAATGGATACCTTTGTCGATGATGACACACATGAAAATGTTTAAACTTAAGTTGTTAAAAACGCCAGACGGATAAATGATGATCATTAATGAAGGAGGCAGCCTTTAAAGACAGTGTGTTGTGGTAACCTCCCTTTAAAAGCTGTCTCCTTAAATACTGAGCATATGTAAGCCGTCTTAGACGTTTTCAACAACGTTAGTTTTCGTGTTATCATCCTACAAAACTAACAGTTTAGCACCTTTAGAAGTGAAATGTGCTTGTTTTACACAATCAATTTCGTTTTCCATGCAGCAACACGCTCAAAGGTTCCTAGCTAATATAATCACTTTTTGGTATTTTCTATGCCAACGAGTCCCCACTTTCCGTAAAATCATTCATTGAACGCATTGCTGGAGTTGGGAGGACAAGTCGGAAGCTAAATAACTCGGCTTGAATGAAAGCTTTAATTTTAATTAATACTTACTTTACAATGGCACATTTTCTGCACTTTATAACATCAACCAATAATTTTAAATATCTAACAGACCCACTGTAGCCCTCTGGGGAATCCAGACTCTCCTACTCGACACACTCTTTATAAAGCAAGAGGACAGTTTACTTTACATGAAAGAGCTAGTTTCATTTAGTCTAAATAACACATATCGCGGACGGTTAAACGTGTTTTTGCAGGTCATTTGGGGATGAATAGGACGAAGGATAAACATTGAATAATGTGATCTCAACTGAACTGTCCTCGATCTTTTTATGCGATGGTCACTAACACTAAGAAATAACCAAATCGGTAAAACATGGTTTTCTACGTTATTCATCGTCATTAAACACCAACCATGTGCATACATGTACATGTGTGAAATAATAGACTGATCAAATTGCCATTGTTTGCGCCTGAAATAAACTGGATGCAACGTAACAAAGCCTGTGTAAAGATATTACACCTGCATGGATAAATATAATAAGATTTAAAACATTGTGTAAGTAGTATTGATACACGTTCCAATCCGGTTAATCTAATATACAAGGAGCACATGTATAACACAGTATTTTTTGTCCATTGTTTGTTTTGTTACAAATAAAAAGCGTCCAGTTTTTGTTGTAACCCTCAAAAAATATTCCTGGCTCTTGAAAATAGTTTTTTGATTTTAGATAGATTTATATCCTGATTATTTAAGCGCTTCCAAAAACAGCGTACCGCAGACCCCAAATTTATCCAAACGCAATGAATTTGATTGATTGTAGTGTATTTATCAAAAATAGATCTTCAGGACAGTGCCGATCAAACCTTTAATAAATATGTCACCGTGTTCTATCAAACGCTTAAAGCAGTCTGTGTCGTATAACTATACGAACACTGTACTGTATCCAACCATGTTCACCATTTGATCCGCAGTTGAGACACACAGTTTTATCCTCTCTAAATAAAAAATAGACACAGCCAATACATGTCTTTATGTCAGTAACCATGTAAACCGCAAGTGAATAAAGAAGGAAGAAAAGAAGTGTTTTAGACGTTTCAATTCTTCCTGGCATATCAAAATGTAATGACATTATTTTACATATACATTTATGTATAAGAGCTTATTCAACTGCTGTGAAACAACATTTTAACTGGCCAGTTAAATAATAAAGGATTTGTTATCTATAAGGAAATTGTTTCCTATGTACTAGTTGTTTTTCTTTTTTCGTTCGAATTATTGTGACACAACACGTGCCCGTATTTGTTTGAACTCAAGCGACATTTTTGCTGAAAGGTCGATGTCTGCAAAATGTATCTCGAGTAATATATTAACGGATGACCGAAGCACAATAAACCGATGTGGTTGAAAACAAAAATCACTTTTATTGTTTGTGACAAATAGTGTCGCCCTTGCAGAGAAATCCGCAACAAAAAAGACATGTGAAATATTGAGTAATATCATTGTGAACGACTATAATACAGATTGTCCCATGAAATTGTCCGCAGTTCATTTCTAAAACTTGTATAAAGACAATCAATCCAGCTCCAGAGGACAGTCATAAGAGGAAGAATTATTAGTAAGAACATGTTCGTCTTACCGTTATCGATTTACTTGATGGATTTACAATTCACTTTATGCCTAAAACCATTACACAAGATGAATAGCGAATACTTCAATCATACTGAAAACCTTTCTACAAAAGTCAGCCATGGATGTCAACAAGCATGCACATATAACCCATAAATAAAACAAAATGATGATCAAAATTCGTGTAATGCAATTCATTTTTACAACAAAGACTACTATCAAGCAAAACAAAATCAGCAATATGTAAACGGCTTAACGGGTTCATAACTCACATATGCTAAAAATAAAGGAATAATTTTCACAAAAACAATTTATTTGCCAACAAGAGGTGCAGAGCGATGCTCGATTAACCTTTGCAAAAAAAAATATAAAAGTTTTATCCCCAATACAAACACTTAAATATTCTCTGCTTTGGTTGTCTGGTAATGCCCTGTGTGTTAACAAAAGCAACAAACAATGATAATGAGCAATCATAATATCAGTATGAGTCACAAGAAACACTCTTGTATGTATTATTACCCTTTGTATCATTGCGATTGTATGTATCTAGATACTTATACATTAAACATTTAAACATAGGAATAGTGTTTCGCGCAGTTAGATTTATCCTTACTATTTACTAATTTTGAGTTGAATTAGAAGAGGAATAAACTCAGACCTACACTTTTCACACATTTGAACAATAACACTAAACTTGACGACGCAAATCTTTAAACAAATATGGGGGAGTCGTTTCACAGTTTCTTCGTTTATGCTGTCAAATATTAATAGTTTTTTGCGAGTAACATCTTTTCTCGTTCCCCTCCGAAACAACAATATCTGATTCAAACTAACCCCTGTAGGGAACGAGAACAATGATAATCAGATTGATTGAAGAAAAAATAAGCATTCACGTCACGAAAACCATGAACTCAACAGTACTCCGGTCCAAAAACTGTCTGTTGAAGTATTTTGCTCCGTGCGTACAAACATCGCGTAATCGTATATATGTTTGAATCTATTCGTTGATATTCGAGTTAATCCTCGTTTTCCAAAATATTTCCGTTTGTGTTGTATTGCTTCCCGTGGCTATAGATGTAAAACGAACTCCTTGAAACTGTGAACAGTGAGGCAGTTACCACTGTAGCTGGCCGGAAGCGTGAATCAGCGTTGACTCCATTCAGGAACTGTGTGTAAGGGTATATCATAATTAACGGCTAACTGCCTCGCTCACCGTCATGATCTGGTCACCAGCGTAAACCCTTGAGTGGAAGATTCTACGCGACCGTCAATGGTGTTATATCCCTTTCGACAAGTTAGGGTTCGAACTGCGTCCTTGAACCCTGAAAAAAAAAATAAAAAAATTCAGTCTGTAATATTTGGTTCTTGTACGTAGATGGGCGACAGAAGTACTGTATTGTAATATAATGTAATGAGTTCAATAATACTTCATAACACAGAGGAAATATATATAAATTAATTTGTCCTTCTCTACTTAGTTATGTACTGATTGGAGTGTGCCATGTATTTGTCAAAGAGTGGAAGATAAACATATTATAATTGCATTTGTTTGGTTCGTTTAATTGGAGGTTAACGTTGTACTTTATCTCATTTTACTCATTCGACATTTTACAAGCCAATCACTGAATGAATACAGATAACTGCAACAAACATGATAATAAATGAACTGTCTCTGAAGATATTATTTCTCTGAGTAAGTGTTCATTGTGTAATCAGTTATTGTGTGAGACTTTACTGTTGTGCTGGATTATCTAAATGTTCATTAACGAGATTAATGACTATAGCTGTAAGTTTTCAAAGGTGTCAAAATTGAACTGCTCCAATGTCTTTATTGCTTACGTCTTTAGAGGAATCGCAATTAAAGACCTTTTTCTATGTAAGAGCTGAGGTTAATTTATTAGAAAAAGGGAATGTTGCAGCTGATTATAGATGTGAACCATAATGGAATTAGACACCTTTGGTAACCATACCGTTCTATATTTCGCAATCCGCAAATCATGAGCTTTTATAAACACGTCTTCTTTATTTATCTAATAGAAGGTTTCAAATAAACAAATCAAAGGTACGCTTTTTAACGATTGAAGAAACAGCGTTCTTCCAAGCATCAACAAATATTGCACCGACACCAGGCTAAATAGGCAATCATAAACTGCACAAGAAACCTCTTTACTTTTTTATTCAACTATAGTTTCTAGATAGCCGATTAGTTCAGCGCTTGAACACAAGCCTAAACAATAATAGTTATATGTAATTGTTAAATTGTCCCATATTGGTAGCATCAACAGACAAAATGGCAAAGGATTACGAATAGTACAAATACATTTTGATCAAAACACAATTGGTCACCTGTACCAAACAAATTTAAACCAGACTAAACGTCTAACACTGACAATGTGTAGATTTCTGTCAGGTGCGGGTGGTTGAGTGGGAAACTTCTGGGCCCTGGTACCCTCTGAGTTAAGGGTCCCATGGTGCTGATTTGTTGTTGTATCCTGTTTTGTAAATGTTATGTATATGTTTTGCCCTGTGTTGCATGTTGCCATCATCGTTTAAGGTGGTTTCCTTCACCGATTGGCGCCATATAAGTGAAATAACCTTGAGTACGACGTAAAACCACAATTAAACAAACTGTTAGAAGAAGTCCTTACCTCGTCTGAAGTTTTCGTTAAACCAAGCATATATAATAGGATTTATAGCACTATTGGCATAGGCGAGGTAAAGGGCAATAAAATGGAATCTGTAGAACCAATCTCCGAGCTGAAACAAATAAAAAAACATATGTTTCATATTAGGTGATCATATAAGTTTCAGTGAATACTATTTCCACCAACGTTCTTCCATTATAAAGTTTTCGTTACATTCACAGAATTTGTTCAACATCTAACTTATCAAATTTCCAAGGCAATTCATATCAATATTATTCTCTCGTTATTTGAACTGTAATATATACCAATACTATTAAGTCGCAATTTCAGAGTGTCACGATTAAGCCGCGCCGTGGCTCAGTTGGTCGAGGGTTGGACTGCTGAATCCCCACCTTAGCGGTTGTCCACCATACACCATCAACACAACTTCGTTATATAAGTGAAATACTCTTGAGTACGACGTTAAACACCAATCAAGTAAATACATAGACATATTTATTAGAGTATTACGACCAAATTGTGACACTTGGTTCAAACAGTACTAAAAGTTTCATTGATTGTCTTTTTTATATAACTACAATTGTTGCAAATCCCGACAACGTAAGTGCATGGAAATCAACTTACATTGGACGAAATCTGCTGAAATGAATTATTCAAAGCACAGCCAGAGTGTGAAAATAGCTAGTTTTAGTTATTAAATAAAAGAAACCTATTACACGTACTTGTGCATTCTTGTTCGCTCTATGCTCGGAGTACATGATGATTATCTGGAAGGGCAGCCAGCAAACACCAAACACCGTCATGAGAATAACCAACATAATAATCACCTGTAGATATAATAGAAATCATGGTACTTTTAATATTTTTAAACTATCATACAACATATACTGGTGTTGGTGTATCGTAGTTTTTGATATAGAAATGACATGATTCAATCAAAGCTGTTGAAACATGAGCTCTAAGAATTGTGTTTAGGTGTCGATTAGGCCTGATTTATATCCACAGTCTTCAGCGATTGTTTTTTAAATAAAGATTTTGAATTGAAACAGGTGTCAATTATTCATTTGCCCACATTGTCATTTTAAGTTTAATGCAATTCCGCAACTCTTTTCGCGTAATACCCTCATTTATGGTTTGTTTGATTGGGGTTTTACGCCATACTTAAGGTTATTTCACGTATATGACGGCGTGCCAGTCCAATCGGTGAAGGAAACCACCGTTAACAACACTGACAACATGCAAGACAGGACATTACATTAACAAAACAGAACACCAAAACAAATCGGCATCCTGTGTCCCTTAGCTCAGAGAGCACCAGGGCACACGAGCCTCCCACCCAACCACTCGTCCCTAATTTATGGAACACACTCTATACGGACATTACATTTTCCAGAGATCCTTCATGTTAATGGATAACTGTCGATTTCTCTTAAAAGGAGATCACCTTTTCACGACGTCAATTGCAGAAAATATCCCTGTCATATGGTGCAATTTCATTGATCAATCCATTTGCCCCTTAACTCCATTCCCTATGCTGTCATTAAACCGCTCAACCCCTTGGTAGATAAATGCCAAGGGCGATCTTGAGAGGGTGTTCTTGAGAACATAGCTTGCGTGACACCTATATTCTTGGACACATGATTAATCTGTGTACGAAGTTTTCCCATGGTATTACTAAGCCAATAAGTTGGCAATTAAACATCTCCAGGAAAGTCATTTTTCATTTAAATCCTTACGTTAAACTGCTTTTTATCATTGTACTCCAGCCGTGTTGGTCGATTTAGGGGACGACTGGGGGTACGTCGTTCAATAGTTACATATGGCCATGTCTAATTAATGTTCACAGCTTGAGTTACCGAATCCCGCCTCAAATCCTAGAACTTGTCTGAAATAAACTGAAGCTTATTCCCCACTAATAACGATATTAGTTTATTGATTCGTAGTCCTTGCGGGGAAACTTCCAAATACATTTCCGCACAACCCACAAAGAGGTTAATAATAACACCTATCAGACACTTACATTACCTGGCAAAATTAAATATATTTATCAAGGGATCTCTTTGGATTTCAAAAGGTGGTCGTGAAATCATTGCCGTGTCTACTACAGATATCCAGAATTCTACAACCTCCGGGTTAATGATAATCCAGGTAATGATAATCAATGGAACACTTCTCTCATACCTTATATAATTGTTGTGATACTAGTAATACTGTTAAAACTGTTTATTATAAATACTCTGTATACTTTGTCCACAGAAAATGTATATATATGCCGGTGCGAAGAGCCATATTCTTGAAACATCTTATATGAAGATCATCTCACCAAGAAATATATATTTGACGAAGATGACCAGGAACCAAAGTCCGTAATTTGTGACTGTATATACGACATCAAACACATATTGGTTGATTGTGTGAACTTTGCCCCTATGAGACAACAGTTCCACAGTCTATGATGGACTTGTTTGACAACATTGCTGGCGATGTGGTGATCAAGTACCTTAAGAGGATCGGTGTGTATCACAAAATATTATTTTTACTTAAATCAGAATTGTTATTGATTTTTAAAGATTGCTCAGTTAATAGTTTACATAGATATAACTTTTACAAATTGAAAATCTTTATATATCTAAAAAAATTAAATCAAGCATCGTTACTTGTTTAAAAGCCTAATTAAATTTGTTATCACTTGTGTCTGTCTTATCTTGTTTAAGCGGCACTTAGAAGCTGGGTACATAACAAAAACATGACTAAGATTGATTTTCAACTTCTGGGTACATGTATATTGCTAAGCGACGTTTTTGCCTACATGCTTAGACCGTTTTGAAGCAATGATAAAAAATCTCAACAGAATATACTTAAATGGTTAAAGAGCAATGTTATTAATGTGTTTAGAAACTGACGTTATGACTACGATAGAAAGACATTATGTAACATTAGAATAGCGTTATGACAGATTTACTTTAGACTAACTGTTTGGCGTTATGTAAAATGCCCACGCCATAGCGTAGCTGCAATACCACTGAATGTGGCGTTAAACACCAATTAATCAATCATTTAATCTCATGAAGATAAAACAATGATAAATGTTAACATGCCAGTACCAAAACATCAGGAAATGTTAAATCCGAGTAAGAAAAAACGTGCTTTAACTAACACAGAAAAAAGATCGCACTAATAAATGGTATGAGAAGTCAATGTATACATTTTATAAAAATTAATCAAATAAAAACGAAATACATAACCCCAACACAAAATGTACTTGCAAAGTATGAATTCTAGGCTTGCACGGTATCTTAGAATAATCCACACATAATGGAATACTTTATAATACTAAATACTACTAAATTTATATTCCTGAGCCTGGCACAATGAGCCTGGTTCAACATTGGTCGATTTAATGGCTGCTATCAGACAAACCGCCACATAATACAGCATCTGAATTGTCCTTGAGACTATTATTAGTCTGAGATTGTGCTATTTGTCTATTTTTATCTTATCCATTGTGGTTATTTGCCTTTGATCAACAATTTAACTGAATGCCTACATTTACTGCGAATTAATTGAGGAGATCTTGAAATAACCGACATGACGTAATGGACAAACATGTTTAATATTTAACTTACCCTTCTTTTCACTTTTTCCTGGACAGTTTTCTCGTCACTTATATGTTCCCCTGGGATATGACTCACCCAGAGTCTCCAAATGATGACGGTGTATGCGCCTATCATAATAAACATTGGAATAGCATAAAGCATGACAAATATAAACGTGTAATAAGACTGCCGCGTTGGTGAGGCCCCTACAGTGACGTTAAATTGGGGTTCAGTATATACTTCCACGGGCCATTCGTCGTCGCACCACATCTCGTTGTGATTTTTCCAGGTTCGCTGCTGCATTCGTCTGTAGTATAGAAGTGGTGATGCTACAATAATGGCAACCATCCAGATGAAGACAATGGAGGACGTGGCACGTCGTTCTGTCATATGTGCCTTGAGAGCGAACACAATCCCAAAAAATCTGTCATAGGCGATGAAAGTTAGATTCATGACACTGGATACCAATGAAAATACTGAAACAAAAAAAAATCAAAGTATGTTTAGAACTGTCGGTATTAACTCACTCAAATCCGATATTTTAAGTATTTTTTGTTGGTTTCTTGAATGTGTTGATTTAATGGTCAATGTAAATTTCCCATAATTGCCTTAAATAAATCACATCTGATCATGATTCTGTCTGCAATGGTATTTAGTAGGATTTGGCTTCACTATAATATACTTCTTCACCTTTGCACTTGTCAAATTGTGGTTTATCAGATCTGTACATATTGTTGAGAAATTACCGAAATAAATCACACCCACAGAAAGTCATATACCGTGACCGGAGCCATAGCATCTAAAGGAACAAAGTATGCCTAAAAATAAATTAATTTCGTTAAACGCAATCAGTAAAAGACGTTTATAGATCCTATAGTCGTTTTTCTCGGATCATAGATATACAGCAGTATAATATAGAAACAATAAATGGGTAAGATGACATGTGTCCTCATCGTAGCTTCAGATTATATTTTGATGGTATTAATAAAGTTTGTCCATATTGGCCCAGTTACAGGTCCTTGGTCTGTCATATTGTGGCCTCGTGCCAACATGGCACACCGAGGACCTTTAATAAGGCCAATATAGGAAAAATTAACATTGTATTTGTTAACTTTAATTATGCGGACAAAACGGTCTGACTCGAACAGGGTCAATATTGATAAACTGAAACAATAACAAAGTAATCTAAGCCAATATGAGGGTATTTGACGTTATGGTGGAGTTGTACGTGATTCGCTAATTAAGATTCAGAACATTCGTTTTATTCCTCTTGTGTTTTGGGTTGACCCGGTCGGAAATATCAGCGACCCTTCTTTTTCTTCTAAACGGCCGTAAACAAATTTCTTAGTCTTATTTTAAATTCTTATTGGTTTCTTGCGGCCATTAATCAGAATTTCGTAATATATGACCTATATGTAACAGACAGAGAAATGATTTTATATACAGCCAGGACGATACCCACCTGACGTAAATGAACATTAATCGCCAAAAAGATGCACTTAGTCATAAAGTAAGCATATAATCTAGAGATTTTGAGTTATTCGAACAAAAAGCAGCAACCGTCGAAACAACAAGTCCTTTTTCAGCCTACCCTTGGATATTCGGCTTCAGTTAAAACGTCCGCCTAAGAGACATAATAACCTTCACACAATACATGTAGTTGAACTATATTAGCCTGCTTGCATGATATGCCAGAAGAATAAAAACAGAACCTGTTGCACCAACAAGTGAGGACTGAACGAAATTACTTTGCTAGATTAAGTTATTACATTTATTTATGGAGGTAACTTGCAACCTATGCAGGTTGAAGCCTTAAATCTACTAGTTTCTGGACAAGATTTACACCTACAGTTTACACCGTTTTATGAGTGCCTGTCCTAAATTGAAGTCACGAATATAATATCGTCACCATGAATCAACATACATGTAAGTATACATCTCAAGTAATTTCCTCATAAAAGACGTAATATTTCTGATACGACAAATGCTACACTGAACACATTGTCAAAGGACAACGCCGTGAGACATTTCACATAAGTACTGATATCCCGTTATCAATCGACTAAATGGTTTATGTTATAACCACTCCTTCAATTGCTTACTAAATGCCAGTAAATCACTTATAGCCAGTCTACATGATTTCGAGATGACACAGTGTCTCGTATTTAATTGATTGACTAGCCTCCGTCGATTTTGAATGTTGTGGCCTTTCGAAAGTTGGACATTCTATAATTTAAGAGATTATTAAACTCATTTTTACAAAGAATTGTTGAAATCGGGGAAAGCTTTCTTCCGTAGCAATCATTGCGTTTGCTCCTGTTTATGTTTAGCATTATAGCAAGCGCAAAAATGTAGAATAATAGGTTAATAGAGATTTCCACAAAGTTGGTTTAGTTCATGTGTACTCGAAAACGGAATAATTTATTTTCACGCAGATAACGCAGGGATTGCTTTTGATAGAAAGAATCCACTTCAATGGAAAAAACTCATCATAGTCCCTTGTTTCTTTCTATTTTAGTATATAGGCTGGCAGCATTGTTATAAATATAAGCCTTTTCCATGATACCTTCTGAAGTGTGGCAAGAACAGACCAACTATTTGTTATTTAACAGCCCGAATATCTAGATGTTGGGAAAGCACAACCAAACAAGTCTTTACAGATCACATCTTGACTTATAAAAGGACAATCTGCACACGGCAGCTTAATACAGACGACAGACAATGCTTTAAAAACGCGCATATTGAAACACATTAAATGTTTTGCAGCCAACTGTTTTTTGTACCTAAAAGCATCTAGTAACTGTCATTGTGCAACGGTTATTATCTCTATCTTAGAGGTGCCACCTGACAAATCGATCGATCCCATTTCTTTCAAAAATGTGTTTATATAGCTGGTGTTTTTTTATTCCGATGAAGGTTATTTCATTGATTTGTTTGTTTGATTAGGGTTTTACGCCGCACCCAAGGTTATTTCATTTATATGTCGGCGTGCCAGCCCAATTGGTGAAGGAAACCATAGTAAACAACGCTGGCAACATGCAAGACAGGACAGGACTGCACAAATCAGTATCCTGTACCCCTTAGCTCAGAGAGCCCCAGAGCATAGGAGGCTCCCACCCAACAACCCGCGTTATTTCATTTAAATGACAGACTGTTTTTCACCCCAGTCAAACATAACAGTTACTAGCAATCCGACCAGCAGATAAGACAATTCTCTTTTTCTCTTATTGAATGGCTCCTTGTCCTTAACTTTGATATATGCAAATCAGATAAAAGGCCGTCAAATGACGCTAGTTTATCTGAATCTGCAGTAATTATTAACAGTTTCAGTAAATATCTCAGTGGAATAACGAAGCCCATCACAAGGTTATCTCCTGGGAATTACTAATGTTATTCTGAACTCTCTAAAAAGCTTAAAGTGATGGAAAGTTCAAGCAATTGACGCACACCATGTGGACGACTGTTACTTTATTTTTCCAACACAATTTTTTCTGATTTTGTTCCTCGCGTAATTACAAAGTATGTCAGTACAGAATATGTGTGATCTGCAGCAAGCGCAAAATAGTCGCCATGTTTAAGAGCCTTTCAGAGCTCCAGCCAATCAGAATGCGTATAGCGGTCAGCTGACTACATTCCGGTGACGTCAAAGAGATAAAGAGTGACAGGTGAATACGCAGATCACATATGCGAGAAAAGGAGTGAGCTAAGTTTTTGTGCGATTTTGTCGGATTTAATCGTATATTTTATTGTTACTTTGAATCCTGTGGTTGCTTTATATCCGAGGAATGCCTTTGAGTATACATAATTCCACAAGTGTACCTACATGTTCGGTGGTAGGGTATCAGGTTAACTCGTCCACAGACCAACTCGGACACAGCCAATACCCTTTCATACCCTTTTCCATTCATCTAGGCGGTTGGCATCTCTACAGGATCCCTATCCAGTTCTCCAGTTATATTTGATAGTGTCTCTATAAACACCATTGTAAGATGCTCTGACTGGAAAGCCATATCCCAATGACGTCATGAAAAGGCCAATATGGCTGCGCTGTCAACCTGAGTAGTTGGTTGTACATAATATTTTCCCCTCCGTTGCATCGCATTCTACACAAGGCTGGTTTATTGCAACGGAAACCTAAATAGCAACTCTTTTTATTTATTAACAGTTTAATCTTTAGCTGCCAATCCCTTTAACTTGTTGTGGATCTAAGTGGCGTTAACACTTCCAGTCTAAATTATTGGATAAAATAAGCCTGTGAATTCAACGCGAGTCTTTCCTCTAAGCTAAAGCTATGTATTGTGGTGTTTCTGTGTTCGATTTCCTTCACTGATTGGGCTGACAGAACGTCATATGAGAGAAATACCGTAATGTCGATAAAATGATGTTCTGAAAAAATACAAGCTTTACTGACATTAAAAATAATTGAAATTAAGATACCTTTCTACAGAATGTCTAGTACCACAAATGATATCTGCAAAGTTGGTTTGAAATTGCAAGTTGATGTGAAAACGGCGCGAGTTTACCACTGTGCAAATTTGATGAAAATCCAAAAAAAAGTCCTATGAAGTCTTTTTAGTATTTTTGTTCCTTTTTATTAACGTGTCATTCCGGTTTCTTTCATTCATTTTCAAATAAAGTACGGTGATTGAAGTGGGCAAAATTGAAAGCAATGCTAAATCTTTCCAATAGTGTTTGTTAATCCCGAGACAATGAATTTGCAGTAACGGTCGTCAACTTGTCTTTGTCAGCCACTAAAGCATTTGATCGAACCCATTCAGCGCTGTATAAACGTTCGTTGTACAAAGAAACTTAAAGCGATGCCAGTGCTGGAGTTGGCGTTTTGTTAGCTATGAAGACAAGCCGCCAGCAAGATCCATCTTTTCGGCGTGGAGGTAAGATGTCAATGTGTTACCCATTCGCCACTGGGAGTTTTTGACGTATTTGATTACATCACCCAGTCATGTCATAGTTCGGACAGATTTGCAGTAGTTTTATGGTTAACTCAGACTTTCCAAAAACGACACACACCTAAACGGGAGCGTGCACAATTGTATTTACATACAATTATTCAATTCAGGTTATCTGTACTAAACATATGATTAAAATTATTCTATCTTTCGGTGAAAATCAAAGTATATATATTGGGTAAGGGATTATGTCTCTAGTTACCTCTAGAATGGGATTATTCAAACTTGACGAATTCAAACGGTTGTACTATTATTAAAAAATCGATCACCTTTATCTTTCGGAATAGGTTCTGAGAAAGGATTTTTTCGTTCAAAGAGATCGCCAAGTTTGATATTTTCGGAGTATGACCAACTGGACAGCGCTTTATAGAAATTGTTGTATATTTTTGCCCATGGTTAATTTTAGTCCTTCGTTACACCAACCAGTCACGCAGGTCCATGGTGTTTTTTTTCTCACAAACTCAACTAATAATTAAGCACTTCCTCGCAAGAAAACATAACAGGTTAGTGTGAAAATTATCAAATGTCTTATAGGACTTACTTAAGGGCTATACTGTCGAACGATACTTATTTATATACCTAAAGTCCAGGGGGGGTGGGGGGGGGGGGGGGGGGGGG
>JAVFBZ010005294.1:0-12362 GCA_032466195.1 Katharina tunicata
CAGAGGGGGGTCAGTGTACTAAGGTTTCAGATACATGTACACCAGAGGGGGCTCAGTTTACTAAGGTTTCAGATATATGTACGCCAGAGGGGGGTCAGTGTACTAAGGTTTCAGTACACCAGAGGGGGGTCAGTTTACTAAGGTTTCAGATACATGTACGCCAGAGGGGGGTCAGTTTACTAAGGTTTCAGATACATGTACACCAGAGGGGGGTCAGTTTACTAAGGTTTCAGATACATGTAAGCCAGAGGGGGGGTCAGTGTACTAAGGTTACAGATACATGTTCACCAGAGGGGGGTCAGTGTACTAAGGTTTCAGATACATGTACACCCGAGGGGGGTCAGTTTACTAAGGTTTCAGATACATGTACACCAGAGGGGGGTCAGTTTACTAAGGTTTCAGATACATTTATATTACAGAGGTCGATTTATGTGACGTTCAACGGATGTAAATGAGC
Organism: Katharina tunicata; assembly: GCA_032466195.1. Classification (NCBI taxonomy): domain Eukaryota; kingdom Metazoa; phylum Mollusca; class Polyplacophora; order Chitonida; family Mopaliidae; genus Katharina; species Katharina tunicata. The sequence goes on from JAVFBZ010005294.1 coordinate 458, forward strand.
TATAGGAGTATGCTGGAAAAGGCCTGCACTTTTCCTTAGATTAAACTCGACACACGTAAAATAAATATAAAATACTTGAGTCAACATGTTGAATAAATTGAACACAGTGAATTGATAAATAAGGTAAGACATATATGAACAATGAAATCAATAATTAGCTTATTGTTGTCCAAGTTAAAGCAGTCAGATACATCATTGGTTGTGAACAGGAGAGAAAGTGATAAAGTTAAAAACATTAACTGGCTGTCATAAAGAGGTGGCATTGATTGATTGATTGATTGATTGGGGTTTTACCCCATACTTATGTTTATTTCTCTTATATGACGGCTCAACGGCCCGAAGGGTGAAGGAGACCAACCTACACGATGCCAGCAACAGAAGACACCACAAAACATCTTCAGAATGATAAGCAGGACACCACAACAAATCAGCTTCCAGATGCCCCTTAGCTCGGAGAGCGCCAGGGAATAGGAGGCTCCCACCATCCGCTTTGGAAAATAAGCTCTTACCAGTATTGTTATAGATTATATAACACTTCACAACCCTATGACACACCGCTGTTTGACAGAATGACAACAATTATACCCTCAGGTCAACAACCCTCTAGAGGTGTGTGAAAATTAGCAAAAGAAACTAGAAATATTAAATTTGTTATAATTTTATTTCAAATGTTGAGACAAATTTATGCAGTAATGCACATTAACAGTTGGTCAAAATAAATAAGTTTATGATAACTGAGGCTCTATGTTTCACAGAAATAGTGGCGCTCATATATTTTTAGTCCAATTGAATTAAGTGATTTGTTGACAAGTTGACGCAATGTGCAATTATTGCTTGCGCATCACTTGTGTAAAGAACTCGTATGATGTCATCTCTGTTTGAAAAGTGCACATCACCTCAATTCGATCGGAATATATTCTATATTTGTCTTTAGATCTACATGTACTTATCTAATATTTTATATAAACATCAACAATTATATGCTAAGAGCTTTACAGACCACCATTATCAATAGAAAATTATTCTAATCAACATTGCACAGCACCTAATACACGTCTTTACAAGCACGAATATAACACATCACAAACAGAATACTTGTAAACATAGAAACATAGAAATAATTTAGATGGATTATGATAAAAAATAAAAAAAACTTCTATGATCATATAAAGTAGTAGAAGATTTGAATAAATGACCTGACATTCTTAAATACTGGCTTTGAGCCTTTGACGCACTGAAGTTTGATTCCTGTTAAAAGTGCATGATGATCAACCCTTTATCATAACAATCATTCCTACATTAGGAGGATGACTATCATCCTAACGAAATGATCAGCCCTGGGACATGACCAGATCATCCTTATCAGCAGTTATAAATCTATAACCACAGTCTTACAACATGGTCAACCCTACAATGGCGATCAACCCTATATAGTGATCATCCTTATCAGCAGTTATAAACCTATAACCACAGTCTTACAACATGGTCAACCCTACAACATGATCAACCCTACAATGGCGATCAACCCTATATAGTGATCAACGGTTTCACAAACAAGATTCTCAATCTTCCAGTACAATGGATCAAAGACAAACAAAAACAGTACCATACCAAAATTGTTAAACTAATTGTTATAGGCTCAGTCAAGAATGAAATACATGTCAGAAATTTAATGTGAGATTCATAATATAAAATTCAATAAAAGATATGGCTTCATAATAGTAAAGGAATGATAACGTATATACAATGTCAGGTTCAATTAATATATATTTGTAAACTATAAATTTTTTAAATTTACAAACCAACATAAACATCAGAATGAAAAGTTATAGGAATGACTTTCCGTAAAAATGTTATATTAAAAATGAAATACGCAAACTTAACAAATAACAGAATTAGATTTCATTATTATTACAATCAATTTGTATTGAGCAAAAAATTGACATTGGTTCCTATAACTAGAATTACTTTCAAAGCTGTCTTAGAAAATCTATCCAGTTACTGTGTGTCATCACCATTAATGAGCAGAATATTCAATTGTTTTTAATTGTTTACTACCAATTTAAATGTTTGTAAAAAAGTATTGAGTATCCTTTTAATTAACAAAACAATCGACAACAACAAACATTTCTTTTGATTTGAGAGGAGACATAAAATAATTGTGAGATAAAACATGTACATCTTTCATTGTCAACGATGAAAATATACTATCATACAGTTCAAAACATCGCCACGTCAATTTTGAAATAAACAACATGAAATTAGTTGCCAATCACAAAATTCCTCAATAAATATAATATTCACAGGCTAACTGCAAAATCTGTAAAAAATGATGTATGAAAAATATCTCCATGTCAACAAAATTCCCCTTGACACAGACTTGTCGCTGTAATCGGTAACAGTCAAGTGAACTCTCACCTTGGCCATCATCTGCCCTCGCCAACAAATGACCAGCCAGCAAGTAGAGGGATTTCTAACTGGTCTGTATAATACATTTTTAGTACATATTCTAGTTATACTGAGCAACCTTTCAAAAACCTTGTCAAAAGAGTCTGGTAATAAAAAGAGTCACAGCTTTCTTGGCTTTATATATATTTTGCTCATCAATAGCCATTGTAAGTAAAAGTTTTATTTCAAATCAGTGAAAATTTACTAATGCAACAACAACAACGATTTTCAGTGGCCGGCAACTGTTTTACACATGCAGGCTTTCCACAACACAATTTAATCCTGGAACGTATAAAATGTTTACCCTAGTCATTGTGATAACTCACCAATCTTCTTTTATTTATTTGTGCTTGTTTGTTGGAGATAAGGAGCTAAAAGTGGTCTTACCAGATATGCTACATGGACTTTCTTATAAAAGCCTGAGTATTAAGTTTCATAAAGCTTCAGAATCATAAACGACTCACCAAGTTAACGACATAAACATAATCACACATCAACCTAGTATGGATTAAAATATCAGAATCTCTATTTTTTTTGCGAAGGAACAAGTGGCAAGTTTAGAATAATAATGATGGGACCCCTAAACAAGATCTCGTGAAAACCAACTAAAAACAACTTTTCATTATTTTCTCTCTAATGTAGGGTAGTTTCACGACATACATGTAGATAAGATAGCTAGCCTACACACACAAGATTTTGGAAAGTAAACACATATAAATCTTTTCCTGCTCGTTTAGGAATGTAGGCCTACATATGATAAATGACAGTATAATCATACGAATGCTTGATGTGAATAGACAACCTTTTAATAGGAATGTTTTTGAGGTCAAATGTAGACAGCCGGGTGCACAAAATCTTAGAGACTAATAGAACAGTAGTATTTCAATAGCCAGTAATTAATTCGGGGACAAAAATGACCTACATCGGCTACATGACTTGCTTTTAACAAGATATTAGGAATCCACTCCAACCAAGATACTCCACTTATGGTTCCAATACGGCAATTACAAAACAGTATGAAAGATGACACAGTTGTATATCGAATAAACAATAGTAAGCCTTTAAAAACTTGAGAAAGGTCAACGACAGATATATCCCCCAAATATATCACCAAGTCAGCATGTTCCTTCTAACAATTCAAACAATTCCAAGGCTTTATCCCAGGTGTTCTTTCAAACAGAAATGCAATTTACTTGACTAATTTCCCTCACAGCTTCAGTGAAAAGTTTCACAGTCCATAAATTAAACACATGTATGCAGTTCGGTGGTTGAATTGGTTATTGCGTAGCTCCGTACTGGGGTGCAGAGCCCGACTGACCTCCAGACCCCGGGTCATAAATTGTATCTTGGGAACTGCTGCCGTCTGACGTCTTATCAGCGAGAATGGGGCGAGTGTCAGGAGCCTTGTTCTTACCTGAACTGCGGGGCTGCACTGGAGCCATGTTTACATCTGCCAACAACCAGGCTGGGGAAAGAGAAAACAGTTTCTTTATTGCATGACATTTGACCTCACACAACTGCTCAAAGCAGGACTAAATTAAATCCTAGATTAGATGACGTCACGCCATGTTAAATGTCTATCTTTAATAACGCTATTAGCAGAAGATCATTAACTAGAAGTGTGAAACCTCGTATTCAGTAGTGTAGACGAAATTGTTTCTATCGCCCACGTTATACATGTTATAAGAGATATGGTGACGTCGACTGTATGATGTGCGCAATAGGTTATTGAAATGCTCTTCATTGTGCTGATTATATTTCAGTCGGCAAAGTTGTAAAACGCCGGTATTCTCGCTTGCCACTTCGGCCCTTTGCACCACTCTTGAATTTAGGAAAAATCGTATGGGATTTATGAAAATCATGGTTTGGATGCCCCGTTTGTCAAGTTTGATCCATGTAGTGTTCCGTGATTAATTGTCAGTAATATGGAGTTCATACGCCTGCATCTCTTTCACCTTTTTTTTATTACATCGTTTCAATCCATTTTAGTCGCCATCTTGTTTGTTTTAGCACAGAAACTCTTACCATTCCGTGCAGATTTCACACTTATTGTAAGGTCAAGCCAGGTCAAATTGACTGGCTGGAGCGAAGGTTCAGTTCAATTTTGAAATTATCTCCCCTGACGGTTCGCCAGTTTGCCACAAGGTGCGCTGCTTGTAGCTGAATGTGAAAGTTTTAAAAACAATGCTGTCTAAGACTACTGACTACGAGGTTACACACTTTTAGTTAATGGACTTCTGCTATTAGTAATTTAATCTGGTATTAGCTGCTAATACTGCTTTAAACAACCTGCTGTAGGGGTCTGTTTTGTAAGGCTCTTTGGATATGGAAAGTATAACTTGTTAATGGGGAAGTAAGAAGCTGGGAACATAACACAAACATAACTTTGATGGATTTTCAGCTTAATTTTAGTTCTTTTTGTTTTTGTTGCTTGAAAACTGTCTTAACAGCTAGACTGAATTGCGCTTATTATTATACCCATACGTTGACAATTCAACAAAGAGGAACACTTGAAACTGACTTAACATAACTCATTACATGTCTTTAGTTATTAGAGTAGGTGCCTAGTGTTGGAATGCACAGCCGTCACAAGAGAAACGCTCTGGAGCATGGCGTCAAACACAAATCAATCAATGGACCTGTTATACTGTAGGTCAAGTTAAACCAACAGCAGTATTAAATGGTACCTGAGGCCTATTCAAAAGGCAGAGCAGCTTCTCAAGCGATAAACGACTCTATAATACTATTAAGCGAAAAGGGGTGATACGACATGACGACCCCTATAACAAAGGTAATTTGTGACGTCATATCTCTAAACGCATTTGCTAGCTTGGCGAACCACCTTGGATGAGTGCTAGCGAGTGCACCTGGTCGCTCTGGCTAACAGTGTCGTTCAATAGAGGGTGCTACCTAGCGACTGCAAGCGCTCGGCCTATTGATCAGGCCTCAGGTATTATGTTGTCACGGCAAACAAGTTCAATGTTAGCTTTGCAAAGACATCCTCTGAGTATTGATTTTACTCTATCCGGAAAGATACAATTGACAAAACGAAAGCATACATCAACATGCTTCAGCTTAGCTTAACACTTACTGGGAATGATGTTAGCCAGGATTGTTTTTGGTCGTGACTCTGACTGGTCTTCATCGATAGGTTTCTCGGAGGGAGCATTGGTCTCGCTTGGTTCTCTCCCAGCTGTGATGAAGTACACGCCAATAAAACACATCAGGCACCTGATAAAATAAAGAAAATTTCATCACAAATAGGGTGAAACCTGTGTAAACTGACACATCATGGGATTGTGAAAAGTGGTTGTGTTACACAATGCTCGATGGTGCTCAGAGTTTAACAAAATACAATTCAATTCATCAGAATTCTGTACGAGGAACATTCCAAGGTTGAACTTAATCATCAAATTTATTTCAATTTATTTATTTTTTATTGGATTGGTGTTTAACATCGTACTCAGGTGTATTTCACTTATATATGAAGACTTTGAAATGCCAGTGTATGGTGGAGAACTGGGAATAAACTTGGGAAAAAACCAGCCGCGAACTCAACGGCCACCGGTAAACTTCCCTTAAATGTATATAGCTAAGGTCCACAGGGGGATCAAACCTATTCCAGGTACATTGAAGGGTGCTAATAGTACTAATAGCAGTCCAATCTTCAACACATATTACAAAAATATGACGACTGAGATGGGTTTTCAACTTCTGGATATATTCGTAAGCGACGTTTCAGCCTAGATGCTAAGACGGTTTTCTTAGCATCTAGGCCGAATCGTGGATTAGCACCAAGGGTGGTGTACAATTAAACAAACAAACAAAGATAACACAAAAGTATTTGTTTGGTAGGGGTTTTACGCCACACTCAAGATTATTTCACTTATATGATGCGTGCCAGCCCAATGGGTTAAGGAAACCACCGTAAACAATGCTGGTAATATGCAGACAGGACAAACCATTTACATAACATTAACAAAACAGGACAACACAACAAATCAACATCCTGTGCCCCTTAGCTCAGAGAGCACCAGGGCAACACACAAGTATAAAACAACACCACAAATCAGCTGCCTGATGCCCCCTAGCTCAAGGAGCACCAGGGCACAGTAAACTACAGTTTACAAAAAGCAATTCATTTGATTGGTTGGGTATTTCACAGGACTCACCCAAATAAAAACATGCAGATTTCTAGAGCGGACATTCCCCAGAACTCCTTGTAAAAGATGATACCTAGGAAACAAACAAAATTAGAAAATGCATCATTTATTTTACTTTTTACATTTTTCAGCCTGTTGTTTTTGCTCACTTCAAGTTTCTCTTCTATTATATCAACATGATCAGGGTATGTACCCATTAATATAATAAGGGTTAGAATTATTCGCTTTCTACCCGTTTTTTTAACAAGTTTATTTACATACTCATCATAGTGCTATAATCAAACCGATTGTGCCATGTTCACTGTTAATCATGGACTTATTGTTTGTTTTGTTCTGTTTTCCTCTTGCTGAGAGTCACAAGTTCACTATTATGACAGCGTTCCATTTGGATAGCACTTCTAACAATCAAATACATGTAATGTGAATTCACTTCAATTGTTGGCTCCATTGGAAAGATAATGCAGCTCAAGTCGGAATTATAACAATATGAATGTAAGCTTCGAAAATACTGCCCTTAGCCAGAGTGCGAACTTAAACAAAGATGTAAGCCAGGTTGAATTCAAACTCAATATCTAAATAAGGCATTCTTGCTTATATTCTTCCCTCTTGTCATATTACACTTATTTGATTGGAGTTTTATGACATACTTGAGATTATATCACTCATAGTATTTCACTCACCAATACGTGAAGGAAACCAACCGTTACGACACTGGCAGCACATAAGTCACCATAGGACCCAACACAGGACACCACAACAGATCGGCTTCCTGATACCTCTTAGGTCAGAGAGCACCAGGTCAATTGGTCAAAACCTCACATGATATCTTGTTATTTCGCTGTCCTCACTTAGCTCTGCCGTGATAGGTGCATAAATATGCCGTAAAAACCTTACACTTTGTTCGCCGGAAGCCTATTTACCGCCGTATGCACAATAAAAACATACACAAACCTGGGGTAACCGAGCAAATTTCATATGGCTTTAGATGCACAAAGTTTAATATAGTAATAAATTAAATTCTGAATGTAAAAGAAATGGAAACTATAGAATCTGTCTACATTTGCAGTTTTACCCACAGGATGTGATGATGTGCTCCGTACATTCAACGACTTCCGTGTGGGGCAAAGGTAGCTCCGCCAACCACCGTGCAATAAAAACCTATGAAATTATTAATGTATAGTGAACTACTTCAATACAAAAGCTTGAGTACTCTAACAGACACATGTGGTGTCTGTACTGGAGCAGGCTGTCAAAAAGACCAATAGGGTTCGGAACAAGAAATTGTGTAAAATCTTGACTTACCAGCTATAATAGCACTAATGGTGAAGAAAACAAAGTTGGTGGGAACAACAACAGTGGCATTGAAGTACTTCATAGCCTGGTTTAAATACCTGAAACACAGAAAACAACAATTGGAAGTCAAGTAAATTTGTTTGAATGAAATACATGTAGGGTGTGCTCTATATCTTACGCAAGTCAAAAGGTTTCATCCAATCAAATTGTGACATTTGAGTGGAGTTATCTCCCTCGTTCAATTTTTTGCCTATGTCATCAAGGCCGGAGGCGTTCTGTTTCCTCAATGATCAGCTGTTGGTCCAGTTTTACAGTGCACAAGAAATGTTATGGCACATAAAACACAACGATTACAGCAATTGAAATCATAGCAACAAAGTCCCGTTATTTGTTAAGCTCTTCTGAGAAGCGCATCACATTCGAACCTACATGTGGAACTTTTTTTGATACTACAAGTCACACCATGTGAACGTGACTTTAGGAGGCTCCCGCCCAACAGCCTGCACGTCAAATAAGATAACTATGAACACAGATTAAAATGAATTTTAATTTATTTCTGAATTTAGTGCTCAGATGCATTTTCATGATGCAATTTGTAGTAACGACTTCAGGGGATTCCCCAAAGTTGGTTGATGGAGATTCGTGAGGCTAATATCAACCAATCAAAGCACAGTGAATAAGGGGATTCCCCAAAGTTGGTTGATGGAGATTTGTGAGGCAAATATCAACCAATCAAAGCACAGTGAATAAGGGGAATCCCCAAAGCTGGTTGATGGAGATTTGTGAGGCAAATATTAATCAATCAAAGCAAAGTAAACAAGGGGAATCCCCAAAACTGGTTGATGGAGACTTGTAAGACAAATATCAACCAATCAAAGCACAGTAAACAAGGGGAATCCCCTGTAGTTTTCTAAAAAAACTGATAACACAGAGTAAGAGTATGTGAGTCAGCTGTAAGGTTTACCATTGGTTTCTCCTTTTTAAATATATAGCATTAGGGTTGGTTTTCTTACAAATGAGGACGATACAAGTAACGGACCCCGCCATAGCCCTGGAAGCACCAGGGCAATAGCTATTGCTTGGTGTTAAACATTCTAATCAAGGCAACTCACTTCTAGGATAACAATGCATAGCAGACACACGACGAGAAACCAATTAGAAACCCAGCCAAACCAACCGCACCAGCTACAGGTAGCCATCATCGGCACCTTCTGTTACATACATGGCAACTTAACATTGCCAGTGTATGGTTGATAACCGGGAAGAAACTTGTAAAACCCACCCTGGAAACTCTGCAGCCATCGGAAAACTTCCCTTACATGTATATATCAACGGTCCACAAACTGAGACACGCCCACATCACATGCTCAATTAGGATGTGTCAGAAATCCAACAAACTTACAACAGTTTGTTAATTTGATAGGAGCTTTTTGCTGTACTTAAAAATATTTCACTTATATAATGACTTGCAAGCCCAGCCGGTGAAGTAAACCACCCTAACAAGCACTGGCAGCACAGAAGACACCACAGGACATTTACAGGATATTTACAGGATGAAAACAGGACTGAACAAAGAAATCGGCCTAGAGAGCACAAAGGCCCAGGAAGCTCCCACCCAACTACCCATCCACAAAGAGATAAGGAGCGTCTTTAGTTTGAAACCTGGACAATATGACAGATTGATTGATTGATTGATTGAATCATTGAAAGATTCAGTGGCATTTACCCTGTACTTTATAAGGTTATTTCACTCAAATGACGGCATGCCGGCCAAATGGGTGAATGAAACCACCCTCAAGCAGCGGACAAGCAAACCCCAGGACAAGGAGAGGACTCGACACAGGACACCACAACAAATCGGCTTACCAACGCCCTTTAGCTCAGAGAGCACCAGGGCACATAAATCTCTCGCTAACCACCAACAACAACATAATGGAAGTTGTGACTTACTTGATCTGGATAATGGCTGTGACTACTAACACCAGAATCATGACATAGAATATAGGGTAGGTAAACTGCGACCAGCCGGCAAAGGTTATCTGTATCATACTCGATACGGCTTTCGCAGAAATCACTGTGAAGGAGGCTGAAATACAGAAAATATTTTATCGTCATATTTCTCATGCTTTTCAAAATACCATAATGTAAAAGAAAGAACCTTCATAAACACCCACACAATTCCTGGTATGTTCAGCATAGCCCATTCAAATATTATCAGGTAGGGTTGGGTCTGAACACACAAGGAATTGTGGGTGTGTTTATGGATGTTCATTCTTTCCCATCTGGTTTTGGCTTCGGCCTTACATCCTAAGACGTGAATCGAGATCTTTGGATTTTGATCCTCACTTTTCTATGTGTGTTCAGACTCCTGCACATTAACCTAATATATCTTGCCTTTGCGTATTGAACAAAACAACGCTTCACTCAATGCTCTATGCATTATACTATGCATTATAGTATGTGTTACATTTAATGGCAATATCACTAACAATATTACATTTGGATGATATTTAGTTAATGATTACTCTTAGTATATGATGCTCTATGTAGGACACAGTGTATTATATGGTACTAGTATCTCACTAGCAAACCTTTAATCATTATAAAAGGAATAAGTTATTGAATAATTTAGAGCAAAGCTATCTCTGCAGCAATCAAATATAAGCTATGCATATATTTTCTGATGACTATATACCCTAAATGCTCAACAAATTCGACCCCCTTAGCAACTCATAAAACTGCATTTTATGCAAAGGGTAAGAAGTGTACAAATGAAATTTTGACATTTTTATGAAGTTCAGACTTTAAATTACCAGACAATGTAAGTTTTAGTTCTAAATACACACTAAAACATTCAATAAATTACTTAAAGTTTCTGTCCTTAGAGGTCGAATTTGTTGAGGATTTAGGGCATTATTCTATTTGGAAATAATACTGAATGTATTAAATGGACTTCGTTAATCAGACTAATCAGACCTACTTAATCAAAATCATGATTAAATGCTTATCCAGGCTCATGATTATTTCCTGAAGCAATAGCATGATTACCTTCTTAACCAGGGTCATGATTACCTCCTTAATTGTTATCATGATTACCTCTTTAATTGTAGTCATGACTACCTCCTTAATCAGGTTCATGAAGACCTCCTAATCGTGTTCATGATTACCTCTTACATTGGGTTCATGATTACCCCCTTACTCCGGCTAATGATTACCTCCTTATTTGTTCTCATGATTATCTCCTAAATCAGGCTCTCAATCACCGCATTAATCAGGCGCTTGATCACCGCCTAAATCAGTCGCTTGATTACTTACTTTATCAGGTTCATGATTACCTCCTAAATTTGGTTCATGATTACCTCCGTATTTGTGCTCTTGATTACCTCCTTAATGGGGTTCATTACACCTTCTTAATAGAGATAATGATTAAATGCTTAATTAGACCTAAGTTTATTTCCTTAACCAACAACATAATTACCATCTTAATCGGGCTCATGATTACCTCCTCAATTGTTATCATGGTTACCTTTTTAATTGTACGCATGACTACCTCCTTAATCAGGTTCATGCTTACTTCCTTAATCGGGTTATTGATTACCTCCTTGTTTGTGCTCATGATTACCTCCTAAATGGAGTTCTTGATTACCTCCTAAATGGAGTTCGTGATTACCTCCCAAATGGGGTTCTTGATTACTTCCTAAATGGAGTTCTTGATTACCTCCTAAATGGAGTTCTTGAGTACCTCCTAAATGGAGTTCTTGATTACCTTCTATATGGGATTCTTGATTACCTCCTCAATCATGCTCTTGATTACCTCCTAACTCAGGTTCATGATTACCTCCTTAATCAGGTTCATGATTACCTCCTAAATCAGGTTCATGATTACCTCCTAAATCAGGTTTATGATTACCTCCTTAATCAGGCTCATGATTACCTCCTTAATCAGGTTCATGATTACCTCCTTAATCAGGTTCATGATTACCTCCTTAATCAGGTTCATG
>JAVFBZ010005303.1:0-12361 GCA_032466195.1 Katharina tunicata
ATGCGCCTTTAGGTTATCCAGAACAACTCAAGATTCAGGTCTATCTAGAAACTTGTCTCTGAGAATTGATCTAGAATTTGCCACATATTTATCTTCACAATTTACATGTTACATAATTTTTGTAATTTGGTAGTTCATCCAAGGACATGTTGATCTTTTTTTAAAATCCTACAAGTCCTGTTTGGCCTGTCCTCAGTCAATATATTGCTAGGCTTTGTTACTGTTACAGTACTCTTGTTTTGAATGTTTTCCATGCATGGGTTTTTTCTCTATTAAATTCCCCATGGCATATATCAGTGATTTGGTTATTATTTTTTTGGTTATTATTTTGTTGTATTAAGATTCAAAATTGGTATTTTTAAATGTTTTGAAAGGCAAACTTAAAAAAATTGATCTATCATTGGACGTATTGATCAACGTATTGATTTTATTACTTGGTTTAACAGTGCAATCAAAGGTACATCTATTCCACTTATACTGTGGCATCTTGCCAATCTTTAGTGGAAAACCAGGAAGAACTCAAATAAAACCAACTCTACAGTCTCTGTAGACGCTGGATATTCCCTTCTCTAGCTCAAGTCAGCAAGGAAAGTTATCAACATTTCTGTCAAATTTTAATAAGCAGTAATTCACAGTGCAATCAAGGTACCGGGTATCCTACTCATGCCTAAGTGCTTGGAAGAAACCCAATACGAACTCCAGTACAAGTACCCTAACAACTTTTAAATCTTGAAATAAAGCCAATTATTATTCTTATAATTAACCAAAGGACTGAAACAAAAAACCTTTTCAAAATTTCCACTCGGATGTAATATTTTCTCAAACTATGGTTGTATGGTTGCATCTCATCCCAGGGTGACAACAAATTTATATCCCAAAATGAATCAGGATGGCATAACATAAACACCAGTTCGTGTTAGCATTGGCTAATCCAGTCTATCAATCAAATCACATTTCTGACGTTTGAATCTATTCTGGTAAACTGTTAGTCTAGGGGGTTCAAACCTGGGGTTACAGTGGGGTATGCACTTTTGTTCTCTATACATTCACACATTTTTGTTGTAAATTTATATGTATGTAGTATTAGCCAGATAAAATCAAAAACAAGGTTTCTCAAATCACCATTTTCACATAAACAGGATGTCTCATTTGACATTTACCCTATATGTCCCATGATTAATTTGATTGAAATAGTGTGTTCCAATTGGCTTCTGAGCCTGAAATGTCTCAAAGAAAGACATCTCTCTGGCTAACCTATGCAGGTCAGTTTCCTTAATTATTAATTACATTCAAAGGTGATACAGTGTACTAAAGGATATTCCACTTATGGCATTTCAGTTTTCTTTGGCAATGCCCCCCGATATAGGGTACCTTACATGTACACTATATAATAACACAATACCAATACATATTCGCCCAAACTTGCTAATCCTTTTTTCTTTTTTTAAGTAACTTTAAACAACAAAATATTTAATTTCCTTTTGATCAAACCATGCAAAGATCATTTGCAAGAAAAGTACAAACCTTGAAGGAGATGGCCATTGTTGTTGGTTACATGTAAATCGGGTTTGAATCCATAGATCCTGACCTCTTCTCCTTAGGGTTAACTGTAGAGGACAACAACCAGCATTTAAAAGAACACAGTCCAGAACAACAGTATAAGGTTATCAACTCTTCATTCCAACTGTGTAACACCAGAGAAAAACTCCCTACTACATGTAGTCAAATCAACATTAAGCATAGTCCTTCAAATCAAACTGTCTTATTCTGCACGCAGGATACAGAAACCCGTTCTCCTTTACCAAGAGAAAAAAACTGACTTCTATCGCCAAGGGAGTCTGTAATTTTCAGGAGAGCTCAGACCGTTTATCACACATCTACTATTATAAACAAGCCACACGAACTGTGTATAAAAATCTCTGAAACAGTATACAAATTCACTATATACTAGAGACAGTCAGGCACAAGTACTGTGCTGCTAAAAACATATTGGTTAGAATTACACTAAAAATAGACCATGTACAGAGCAGAGAACTGTAGTACAAGTAGTAGTATATATACTTGCATGATGGTTACTTTCAAATTCAAGAGGAAATTTTGACTAAAAACACATTATGTACATGTATCATTGAATTAATTTATATAACACCTGGGGAGCATTAATAATACTGTATGTTCATAATTTCTCATTCACTATGTATGAGCGCATGCTGAAGACTGGCTCTTTATACAATTTCATTTGGCCATATCTTCCTGGAATATCTTCGGGAATAATTATAAATTTATAATCCTAGAATGAGTTTATTTGTTTCATTTTGGTTTAACCCCATATTTAAGGTTACTGCAACCGTCCAATGGCAAAGGTAGAACGAAGCCATCCTAGAAGTCATTGATGACAAACAATTTTGAATGACAACAAAAAGTTTGCTTGCATGGTTGGGGTTTTACTCAGTACTATTTCACTTATACGACGGCATGCCAGTCCGGTCATCTCAATTGGGACTGAAGTTGTGTTTATGGATAGTTTTTGACCTCTCGGTGAAAGGAAAAAAACATTTACATAACATTAACAAAACAGGACACCACAACGTGGTTCAATGTCTGTGATTGAGACTACTTCACTCATACTATGGCGTGCCAGCCAGCAAAACAGAACGCTGCAACAAATCAGCTTCCTGATGCCCATCAGCTAAAATAGCAAAAGGCCATAGAAAGCTCACAACTGCGAGAATTTCGTGAAAACAATCCCGCAGTTTCAGTTAAAGAACATGGATGTAATCTGAAATGCCTATGTACATGTATCTATTAACTGAACTTCTAAGCAGTTCCTATAAGCATACAGTGATTATTGATAAGTGAAAGGTAATGACGAAATTTTAAATTCTCTGCTTTGATGCTCGTTAGCTCATAGGAAACCAGTACACATTAAGTTCTCATCAAATAACAACACATCATGATACATATATGAACATTTTGCTCAGCTTACAGACATATGTTCATGAGTGATCAATCATAATGAAAGGTATGCTTACATGTACATTTTGTTTAGATTTGAACATATAAATCCTGTGTTAGCGTAAAAATAATTCCATTCATCTTAAAGTAATACACTTACAGTATTTTAAATTAAACTGTGTTCACATCTTTGTAAGGCTCATTAGAACTATGATTTGATATCTGAAGAAACCCAGACACCTTAGCTATCCTGCACAAAATCTCACAAAAGAGTAGACGCGTACATCTCTGTAAATGTCGGTTTGTTCTAATTAACCTGTAATTAACTCGTACCTGTCACTAAAGGCTGCTAATTGACCTCACAGTCTAGCGAACACCTTTATCTGACCTACTTAGTCCATTAACATTCATAATACCTCAGATAAGAGTTGATTAATGCAGATCTATATAATTAACAAAGATCAATCGACTCAAGGTAGTAAGCAAATTGATTCTGACTACACTACACCTTTATTTATCAATGTATGTTGGTTGAGGTGGCTGGCTGCTTCAAAGGGCTTTAGTAAACTATATGTCACTGACAAACTTGTGATCGCCTTTAAAAATTCAAAAAGAAAAACTGAGATAGTTATCATCAATGCAATTACAAATACCAAATGCTCAGTTAAATACAGTTTTCAGCTTAAGGGTATTTCACTTACATGCAGAGTTTTTCAACAGTTAAATGAGTAAATACACTTATGCAGTGTATTTCAACAGTAAATAGCCACATTGGCACCACCATGCATGTAGCATAAACTGTGAAGTGAAGTGCTATGCTGGCAAAATAATGTTCTTCAAGTGCTATCAGTGATTATCAACCCATGCTACATGTACAAACAGTTATCCCAGGTTCTCACTTGGAAAAGACTAACTTGAGCATGTACTTCAAAATAATAAACAGTTACAAGTATTAATCTGGACTTATTACATGTATTTACAGGGCATTAGTTAGAATCTTTACAATAGTAATACCATTAAGAGCTTAAAGTTGTATGTTGTTGCTTACAGCAGTATTAGGGAATTTACACACACAGAAGTCCAAAGTAATCGGAATTGGGTAACTTGATGTAATCTGGCCTGGTCTATTGTGCACCCTGGATAGACTGTAAAACTACAACATTATGACAGATGGCATTATACATTTGACAGCTGGCCAATCGACAAGAACCACATAACTAAAACAGCCAATCAGTAATCTTATAATGTTATCAGTTGACAGCTCCATTAAAACTGGCCATCCTCAGTGAAAGAACTAAACTATGTGTACAGTTTATAAAAAACTTATAAGGCAAACCTTGTTTAAAATTATATAGCTGTAATTTCTACTATTAGAGTAGTGATATACACGACCTATGAGGAAATACTTTGAACGAAGGAACAACGTAAAATGTACATGTCCAGAATTAAAAGACATAAGTCAACAACAGGAAACAAAAAAACAAAAACAATGTCTCAAACCCTTATATAGAGTTTCCATTCATTGAGTCCCAACATATCTTTCTGAAACATCAACATCATTTTAGGATGTTTTGTGTAAGGCTTTAACTAAGAGTGGGTTATATTAAATGAAATAAACAATAACTTCTGAGCTTCTTGAATCTCCATTCAAAACGTTTGCTGTTAAACCCCCAAGAAATGTAGCTTCCTGTGCTTCTGAAAATTGTGTTTTTTCTTGGTATCATTTAAGGAATCAAAATAAATTCTTAACTTATAGTGAGCAAAAACTAAAATTCATTGGAAAAATGGGATTTTAATGACTGTTAGATGTTTTTTGTAGGTATCATTTAAGGAATCAAAATAGATTCATTACTTATATGGAGCAAAAACTAAAATCCATTGGAAAAATGGGATTTTAATGACTGTTAAATGTTTATCATAGAGTTAGCAAAAAGACAACTGCTTCCTATGAAAAATAAAATGGAGACAGAAGTCAAATGGATATATGATGCAAATAAGGATCCTAATTTCATAAAGTGAGTCTGTGACCAGCTTTCTATGTCAGCTTCCTGTGCCCATTCAGGAATAGGGAAGAAGCTTTTAATGATGTCAAATCTTACTTTGTAAAATAAAATGTATCTTCATTATTATTTAAGATATTCCTTGTTCCTTGTTTGAAGATATATATTATAAGTTACACCCTCTGGCTGGTTGGATATTTCCTCGAGAAGAATCATATTTTCACGAGCCCGTAGGGCGATTGAAAATATGATTCTTCTCGAGGAAATTTATCACCATGAAGAGCTTTAAACTCCCCTGAGTTGGGGGAAAAAAATTTGTGGTTATAAAACACGTTGAGCACGCACTCAGCTAAGTACAAAATCAAGGCAGATTCCAGTCGCTTGAGCACGCGTTTGTGGAGCTCTTTGGTGTAGGAGGCAGAAAGACGTTACATTGTTTTTGTCGGCTGGTCCGAAAGCATTTTTGCATGTCACGGAAAACAAGTTTGACTCATAATAAACAGCTGATTTTCAAAATCGAATCGAAACGGGTATGTAAAAACACGTTTAAATCCAACAAAAGCCTTATTCAACTATTTTCTCTCGAGTAGACTCAAGGACTTTTATAACCTCGGCCCCTGGTTGTTAGGTAAAAGCACGCGACGCCCTGACTTTGTAGGTATATGCAAAATATACCTCGCCTGTGCAAAATATTCCCCATGTGTATGGTAAATATGGTGCTGTACGTCCCTTGCATGGACCAATCAGAAGCCTAGAATTTTCTCTGAATGGTGATAATTATTGCTTCCCCTTGGTCTATTTGAATATGACTGGCTGAACAATTGAAAGTGAGACAATTGTATTCACTGATTTATTGATTGGTGTGTAACCCCGTGCTCAAGGGTATATCACTTATATGACGGCGGTATATTCCAACAGTAGACGCCTTGACAGCAACTAACACAACCCATTAATGTGAGGTCACTTTAGTGTTTTCGCTGTTGGAAAGATAATGCTCCTCCAGTCCCAAGTACATATAATTTATGACAGTATGAATATATGTGTAATCTAGAAACATACTGCATTTTGCCAGAGGGCCTCTTGTATTCAAGTTACAACTGATACATCATTTAACCCATTGATGAATCATGCTGCACAACCTTTAATCTGGTGCTGATCTGACAATTGAGGGGCAAATTGAAATAAAAATTGTTAATCTCACAGATGAAAAGAGACTGTTTGATAAGGAGTAACTCTTGAGGTTCCCCCAGTTCCCAATCAGAGGATTTATCAGTGACTAGTCCCTTGTTAGGTCAATCAATATGGCTTCAGATCTGATAAACAGTCAATTGTGGAGTTGGTCTGTAGCGTGAATGAGAGACAGGAAATACTCTAATCATTTGACAGGCTTCACTATTATTATAATAAAATTTCATTTTTGAGTTTTTGTTATAATTTTTTAATTGGCTTGGCTTAAAATGTGGTTATATATCCATGATGCAGAGCTGGATTTTAAACAAAAGCTGCAGGAAAAACTTCTAAAACTTGAACACAGACATCTCTGAGCCAATAGTAAACTTCCTGCATAGGAACATGTACAATGTACGGTGACTGCCAGTGGCGTACCTAAGACTTTTCTTAAACACTCCTCATACCTGATGTAAGTAAGCCAGTAAGTTTCGTTTTCAATGTTTTGATCAAAAACAAAATAAAAGTAACTCTGATGATGGCTTTGAGATAGACCGAAATATAGAATATCAAACATCATTTGTATGTCATCTGCAAAATTGTATATCTTTTGTATTAGTTTAAATGTACCTTTTAATTGTTATCCTAAATGTTTTTATAGTCGATGAAATAGCTTTTAAAGCTAGTGTTTATCATTATGTACAAATATCAAATTTAAATAAAGCTTATCTATCTATATCTATGATGACTCCAATATTCAGAGTTACTTTTATTTTGTTTTATGCTAAGTTGATCTGTGGTAGTACTTCAGTCCCACGCCATAACTGGCAAATTAAATTCATAGAACTTCAAAGCATTCTCCAAATGCGTTTTCAATTGAAATCAATTTTAGCACCTTTATTGTTTTCTCCAAACAACATGTACAAGTACAATACAAATGCAGCAAATCATCCTATAACCACCTTGACTTTGACAGAAAGACGTTATACTTTAATCTTTAATAAACTATCAAACTGACTTAGAGATGACAAAGTGTGACTTACTAAGCAATCACTAAGCTCTCTAAGCACGGTTAATTATTTAAAGACCTTTTTCAAAGTCAAATTTAAATTCATTTATTTGGTTAATAATGTTAATGTTTAATGTCATACTCAAGAGTAGTTCTATTATATATGAACTATAATTTAACAAACACCTTAAATTCAGGGTAAAAATATTAGAGGTTTTACATTAACCACAGAATAATGACCTGGAAATGGCACAGTGGTCATTTTATTGTCAGTCTCCCTCAGTAACCAGTCCAATAATAACAGACTGACATTCCAGACAATGCCATGAATAAACTCCAATGGCTCTGGTCATGAGAGGATGTCAAGAGCAGAGGGCTAGTCATCAACAAGCTGATACTGTGTCCATATACAGAACAGTAGGTGCTACATATACTCATGGCAGGAAGTGAAAGTTACTATATGTTTGCAGGACATTTCTAGATAAAAATCATATTGCAGGGTCCGAAATGTTGTAAAATTTCTGACTAGCAAAAAATAAAAAAAATTGCTATCAAAATAATTTGTGTGTATCTTTGCATACCAATAAATAGCAACAGAAAATCAAGCTCTATTTGTATCGCAAAATGCGATGCGAATCCGGACATTTCGGACCCTGTATTGTCCTCTACATTTAACGCCAACTGTGTTCAACCTTTACATGTACATGTATGTTATGTCCCGCAACATTCCAACCTTAAACTAAAATGAATTTCAACACAAAATACATGTATATGACTTTTAAAAATCAAAGTAATTATATCGATGACTGTCTTCCTGTCTTTCAATGCCTATGTTTTTTTTTTGTTTTTGTGATTAAGGTTACTTCATTCATGTATGTTTGTTGTTTGATTGGTGTTTAACGTCGTACTCAAAGGTATTTCATTTATATGACAACGGATTCTACACTTCTTAATCTACTCTACTCAATACGGCGGAAAACCGGGAGGGAACCTCGTAAACCAGTCGGCTTCCTGATGCCCCTTAGCCCAGAGAGCACTTGCATTTAGGATACCCCACCAAACCACCCGAGAGCCCCAAGGTAAACGTCCACAGACCACCAGGCTTCAGCAGTAATAAATCACAACTTCCAAATAGTAACAAATAATGGAAAATAACAGGTTACCTGGTTTCTTTCCAAGAATCAATCATCCTTATTTAATTACACCGTAACATTAAATTAATGTTACTAGGCAATCCGTGGTCTCTTGCTCCGTTTCCTAGACAGATATTCATACCTAAGCAGTTTCTTATTTTTGGTATATGGAGACAAAGTTTAATAAAGACTCAAGTCAATTAGTCTTTTGGATACATCATTGGAATATATCAAATTTAGACTAGCTAAGACAAACACAATTTACCGCGGAAAGATAGGATGAAGGGAAAATGGGTGGTCGAATTTGAGCAAGTACAGTGTAATGGATTGTGGCCAGGCACTTTTCAAATCCTAGATAAAAACGATTCAGATTGATGTCAGGGTAAAACCTTGTTTCTATTCGTGACAGATTCCCATTAACTTATAAACTAGTGTGAAAAGAATTAAGACATTAAAACTGAAAGATGTTTATTAATATTATGTAAACCTTTCAAAGAATCCTAAAGGACTCTACATATAGTTATTCCATGAATATCAGAATAGCATTAATCAAAATTCAACTGTTTTACATTTAAGCTTTTATTCACACCTTTGACGAAGTGTCAGCCAATAGGGTAAAAGGGAACAACCCTCAATGTTCCTAGTAACAAACGAGACAACACAGAAAATATCTGAACAATAATCATACAGGAAAAAAGATGCCCAAAAAAAAACTGACTTCCAGCTACATGTAAATACACTGTATGATCTACATGTAACAGTGCACCAGGGAACAAAAACGTCAAAAAGCGCTCAACAAACACCCAAATAACACAGATCCATGGGTAGTTTAACTACCCTAAATGCTCAACAAATTCGACCTCCATGGACACATGTTTAAAGTCATTTATTAAAGGTATTAATGTGAGATTGGAACTAAAACTTATATTTTCTTGTAGCTTAAAGTATGAACTTCTTAAAAATTTTGAAAGTCTGTTTCTACACTTCTTAACCTTTGCATAAAATGTAGTTTTATAAGTGGTAAATGGGGTCGAATTTGTTGAGCATTTAGGGTACATGTAGGTAGCAGTCGAATACCTATCAGCTGTGCATGTTATTGTAGATCTATGATCTACGAAAGTTCTGTATCGCTACTATAAGTTTATTGTGCATCCTCTTTAGTTTATCTATATATTTTTGGGTATAAATGTAGAAAAAGAAAATTTTGCTTGCCCCCGCTGAGATTCGAACTCGGGTATCTGGCTAGCAGGGCCAACGCTCTAACCGACTGAGCTACAGATATCAATATATAAGAAAATATTTGGTTTGAGATGTCAGTACCAGTTTCAAATTGGCTTTCCCAAAGTTCTGTGGATCTAGCTTGGTCAGACTTTGATGTAAAGCTGTTATCTAAGGATATTAACGATACAGACGTCAAAGTTATTCAGCATCCCGGTCACATATGTATCCGCATCATCAGCTGATCATGAGACTGACACACCAAGCAATATTAAATATCATAAACTATATACTATATTTAAAGGCTTCTTCCAATTTACTGCATAGCATACCTCAAGTGCCTGTGGCCTTTAATAATTTAACTTTGTCTTAAACAGCCTGAAACTGGATGTGGATTCTGTCAGATTCAGCTGTAGGGTACAAGCAACTCACACCTTTCTCGTTGAATACAACTCTGCACACGAATGCATGACGATATGCATTTACTATAGTTAGTATTACTAGTAAATCACAAGTTATTTTGGGTCCAATGTTCTTAAATCGTTTCGACAGAGCCTGGAGCAAATCGAGGTCCCTATCAGAAATGCTGCGTTCATGCTGAGAAAACACTTACTTTTGGCGAATCTTTTGTCTTGTTCAATGCATGTGGATCAAGTTACAATAACTGTTCTTTGACAAACTGAATTCCGGTTTGCAGTGGCTAATTTCTTTAAGTCTGAGGGCCAAATTTCATTGAGGCCTTGTTGGCATAACCTGCCGCCATAGCATGAGCTTAAGAAAAGTTGCGCCCCCTATTAAATGTTCAGGAACGGTAACTCTACATACTTCCAGCCAGCGTGTCGGCACCACAAAGGCATGAGTCATGCCTAATGAATTATTAAAGACGTTCTGTTACACTGTGGCACGCGTGTTTGTACTCTAGATGTCATGACACGCAATCAACACAAGACACTCGTTGTTTTAAAGAAAAACTGCCTTTTCTTTTGTTCTTGTTGAGATATAAAAATGAAGAAACATTGGTTATAAGGCTTCGATCACTCATTCGACAAACAGATAACCGAGTAGGCCCTATAATTAATGACCAACTAAATAAATAATCATCAATCAATCGATCGATTGATCGATAATCGGTCAATCATTTCATCAATCAACTAATGAAGGAATAAATCAATCTATACCAGGGAAAGTGATAAACAATCAATCAAACAATTAATCAATCAATCAGTCAACCGACCGACTGATTGACTGACCAACATATCATTAAATTCAATCAATCAATCCGTCAGTATATACCTGTGGGTCAGTTACCGGTTGTTAGCTACAGGTCTGTCGGTAAGGACGACCAGTCTCTCGGTTGATCGATCAATCACACACATAATTACACACAACCAAATGGCTATGAAAGTGTCCCGAATGTAAGGATTTAAATAGGAATGCCATGCCGCGTAACGTCTATTGAAGGGGAGGCAAACACAGACACAACTAAATCATATAGTCAAATAACATACCCTACAAGTTGTAAAAAAAAGGTGCAATTAGGCTTACCTTTTTTTGTTGGATTCTTAGTTTCCCTATGAGAGTCACTTATATTGAACTACCGGTACTTAATCTATTGCACGCAGATCTATGAATGTCTGTTTATCTTCGTGATCTCGCAATTTCCTTGAAGGCTCATATACTTCTTCTTAGGGATAGGAAATATACAGATATAGGCCTATCTTTTTTCCTTTTCTTTTTATCTCGAGGCCTGTCACAATTAGCTTGTGGTCTGATATAATTAGCTCGGGGTCTGACGTAATTGACCATCGAGAGCCTGGCTATCATGGTTTCTTAGATTGCATTTGTCAATTATCTCGGATCCCGAGATATTTATTGGACTCCAAGACAATTGACCATGCATATGATGCCAACATCCAGGGAAAAGGCCACTTCGTCATTTTGTTATACGGAATTCAGTGTAACTTAACAGAGAAAGCGTTACAGACCAAATTATCAAAATATGCAGACGAATTCCGTAAACAACAGCGAAAAGTTACCCACAACGTATAAAGACCTACATGTCTTTTCATTGGATGTCAATACAATTTGTTTTTTCACTGGTCAGTTTTCTCGAGGTCCGAGGTAATTATCTCGGGAATATTTTCGGACATATACTGTTTTGGAGTCCGAGGTATTTGACCAATGTAATCCAAGAAATCACGATAGCCGAGTTTTCGTTGGTCATTTATATCCCCCCGAAGTAGTATATGCCTGTAGTATATGGCTTTAAAATAATTGATGACAAGAAACATCGTAACACCAGGACTTGTATAAAGTCTCATCTCTTTTTCCATCTAGCCTTATATAGCAGGCCAGTGACACAGTTCAATAAGGCAATAAAGATAACACCCATTGACTCAGGTGGTCAAGAAGTGTAAGAATACAATACAAATAAGCTTCCCCCAGGGCCAATATAAAGATTTGTTTGTTTCTTGACCCCTGATGAAAGGGTTATTATAGGTAACACTCACCGACACGAATTGATGAGCAATTTTCTTTTGTCATTGTTCTTGGCACGTGCGCGCAATATATATACCGGCCTATAAAGTTTATTGTATAAAGCGACTTAAACTCGCAACCCGCATTATAGATTTTACACACTTTATTATTATTTTAATACGGTATATCGCACATTCTCGAGGTTGATATTTTCTGAAAGTTTGTACTTTGGGCCATACTAAACTAGTGTCCAAAAGAAACGATACCACATGTTTGCAACGACATAAAATAAAAACTAAAGAATGCAGAAGTTTAAGTTTGGTGTTATTCTTTTGAGAAATCTTTTCACAACCTCTGAACCAAAATTTATTTCAATCAAATCAGTACAATCAATATGACAA